>JAILXH010225736.1:34632-46934 GCA_023558415.1 Piaractus mesopotamicus | reverse complement strand
AAAAGGGGAGAAAGAGGGAGGGGGTGAAAGAGAGAAAGATATTTTGCACTCAAGGTTAGTGGTCAGATCCCTCGGGGCGGTCAGAGAGGTGCTGACAGCTTATCACAAATGCAGTCAGGATTTAACCCACAGCAGAGCTCCTACACTCAACTACGTACACCTTCTTGATCTGGCCACAGGTGTCAGGTAAGTCTTGGACAGTTCTAAAATGTAGAATTCGTATTAAAGAAAAATGTTATCTGATCATTGTACAATATCAAGCTACTCATTCAAACCAAATTTGCTTTTTCTTTAAGTCTTCTTCATACTTTTTTTTTTTACCAACTAATATTTTGTCATTTATGTATTTCTAAAAGTAGGTTTTTTATATTTCCAGCCTTTTTTGCTAGTAAGTGGTTGGTGTACTTTCTAGATATCACTGCTTTACAGTACGAATGTGAGAACTGCTGAAATACATACCGTGCGCGACGTGGTAAGCAGAACCCAGAACACAGTGTCTATTTATTCCCCCAGTGCATGTGCAAGATATGCTGTGAACCTGCTTGCACACGGCCTCTGAGATGCAAAACCCCTTTGTAAGAACTTTCACTTTCAGCATTTACATTTGCTTGAATAATTGTATCGCATAGTGTGATTTTGTCCTCTAGTATCACTCATACATTTATAGATTGTGTATATTATTGTTTAGACGAGTGGTTTTTTAACTTTTTTTATGTAGACACTTAACTAAATGTTATTTTAAATATAACTAATTATTTGCAAAAATAGAACATATTTAGGTCGCCTTCATTTGTTAGTCTGGCAAAATGCTAGCTATTGTTACAGTTTCAGTGCAAGTGAAACTAAAACATTTTTTTTTGTTTGTTTGTATGGAATTGGTTACAAACAGGGTACTTCAAAAATAAAGATCCTGAGCCTGGACCTCCTACAAGTGAAACCAAATATAAACTGAAACAGTGAAAAATACAGCAGTACCAAGTCTTATCGCACTGCGACAAAAACAAACGGGCAGAATGTCTTCAGGCAAAAAAGATATCCTTTGCTCCTCACAAAATGGGCAAATGATGACCCTGAGTGGGTTTCATTCCATTTTGGAAAAGTGAGCACAGAGGAGCGTGGAGAGTTTCACCATTCAGAAGCTGGAGCTTTATGTGAGCTTTCACATACAGCTCAGATGTTTGTAAATCAGTTTAAATCCTGAATGAGCTGCTTTTTGAGATGCTAACAGCGTCTGTGATGAAGCAGAGGGCAGACGATCCTGTTACCGACAAAAGTTCCCAAATATCAAATAGACCGTGAATAAAAACTTTGAAGCCAAACAAATTAAGCTGACAACTGGAGACTAAACAAATATGTATCTAAACCTACTGAACTGAGCCATATCTTCTTTCACAACTTTCATTTCTTCAGCCTGTCATTTAGCACTTGGTAGCTTTAACATTTGTTTGCACTTTAAATGTCGGTAAAATCTCATGGGCCATGGAAGCTTTTGTGGTCAGTTGTGTGAAAGATTGGGGAAACTCTGGTATAGACTGTCTTCATCTATAATGAACAGCTATTGAAACTAAATGCCTGTGATATGATTTGTATTGCTTAAAATTTACTGAATTGTGTGCATTTCCAGAATTATTATTCCTGCATTCTGAAATGCGAATGAATTCCTGGATTCTGAAATATGAATGAACTTTAAACAAGGAGCTGAGCAGTTCGTCTTTACATCCCCAAAGTCAATCCCCTCAGTCTCTCAATCCCCAAGGAGGACAATGTTCCACAAAAGTACATTGTCAACAGAGCTGAATATCCTCATTGTCAAATTGGACTGGTGGGGAATTGGATTTGACATTATGGGATTTATTCCGTCCATAGCCACCTGAGGTCCATAAGGGCTCCTTTTATATTCAACCTCTGCTTTTCACCTTTAACTTCCCTCTAATCCAGCCTTCTCTCATCCCTGCATTCAGACTCAAAAGCCTATCTCACAGAAGCAGGAGAGCACCCAGCACACTCCCCGCCAGTGTCTGTGAATTTCACACTTCAGTGAGCTTGTCTGGCACAAACGAGTTTTCCTGCCTTATCTGTGGTTAAGAATTACCAGTTTGATTACCAGTATAAGGTCACCGAGTTTAAGTCATGTAACATTTGACATGAATATACAGGCAGTATACATTCAAATTATGAAATATTAAAAAATCAAGAACTCCCACTCTTCCGTAGCACCTCTGGTGTGGTCATCTCCACAACCTTGCTGAAGTATTGTTATGCTGATAGAGTGAATATTTCCCTTGTCAGTCAGCAGTTGCTGGTGTGAAGTATGATATAGCTACAGTGATATATCTGCATTCAAGTCAAATACATCTGATGCATCATGCGCTCATCTCATATCTAAAGCCTATGTTTTCCCCTCAGAGCCCAGCCAAGACCCAAGGGGGAACCTTGGAGTTCCCATGGACATCAGCAGCCCCATCACGTCTGATGAGGAGTATCTCAGCCCTCTGGAAGAGGGTATGGACTTCGGGGGGACTTCCTATCGTGGCCCTGAACCGCGGAAAATCATAGACACTCGATTCAAGGAGCCACCTGCTTTTCAGGTGCTTATGATAATGTAATTTATTAATCCTAAGACTTATTAATCAGTCACTATTAAAATGATTTGGTAAATACTATGAAACAGATATGTGAGCACTAAGGTGTGGGCCCAAATATAGGCCCTTCAGATTTAAGAGGTTAGTTGCTGTTAAGGTGATAAGTGCAGTTTCATTTGAAATTCAAGTCTGCAGTGCACCTCTGTCCAGCGTAATATTAATTATGCACAGTTAAATCCCCAGTGTGAGACGAAATCAGCAGTGTGACATTGGTGATTTTGCTGTGTTTAGTTTTAGATCATGATGTTATTTGATAGAAAATGGGTCCTATCATGATCATGTTGTCTTCTTCTCCACAGGCTACTCTTGGAGATCAGACAGTCATTGAGGGACAAGAAGTGACCATGTTTGTCCGAATGAGCGGGCAGCCCAAACCAATGCTCTATTGGTAGGCTTCCTCAGTGGATCTCACTACTAAAGATTATTGTCATACTGGTGCTTGTTGACTTTCAGGACAACAAAGTGGCTGCCAGATTAGTGATTTACATGTCTGGAAAGAAAGAGTGGAAGCATGTTCTCGCAGGGAACATTTGGAAATTCTGGTTTGCTTTGAAGGGCCCATATAATGAAAAATGGACTGCACTCACTTTGTTTTGAATTCAGTGTTTTATGATATCATGAAACAAGTGTATTTTCATCTGTCTGCCTAATTAGTCTGTATTAGTTTAGCGCCATCTGTTTATGTTGAGATTATAAGGCATGGGTTTCCAATCCCAGTTCTGGTGACCCCACACTGTGCACATTTTTGTTTTGTTTGACTTTTTCTCATCTAGCACACCTGCTTCAACTCATTAACTAATTAACAAGGTCCTCATCAGATGGGTTTTCTTTTCATCAATTTATTTTGGAATTCTCTCACACTGAGTATACTAGCTGTTAATAAGTCCTTGTTTCCCCTCCATATCTAGGCTGAGGGACAGAGTGACCATAAAAACAGGTCCTCGACACATTGTCCGCGAAACAGAAGATGGTACCTGTGAGATGATAATTAAGTCAGCCATGAAGTCCGACACTGGTGTGTACACCTGCAAGATCATCAATGAGTATGGCACCAAACAGTGTGAAGGCAGACTGGATGTGAAAGGTGAGACCTTTGCTTAATTGAACATTGAACATTGAACATCGAGCTAAATTGAACTTCAGGACCCTTAAAACTAATAACTAAGAGAGTACACTTCTAGTCAAAATTTGGAAACCACTGATTGGATATGTGATTTTTACAGTCTTAGGTATAATTGTATATAAATCAATGACTTTTGTTTCAAATAAATAGTGGCGTTGATGCCCACCCAAAGGAACATTTTATTGCTCAAATGTTGCTCTTGATTCAGGCGATGTAATGGTGATTCTGCTAAAATTCCTTAGGAGAAATAGCATTATACAAAAAAGAGACATGAGACACAAGAGACATAAAGGAGCAATGAGAGTTTAGTTGCAGATGAAAATGAGTGTTATTATGTTTGCAAAACTAAGCACAATGTGTGACTTTAATGAGATCTCTATTAAAATTCAAGAGGAGATGCATGAGGTTGCTGAGATCTTTTGCTCAGGAGAAGCATCTAAGCAGCAGGAGAGACTTAAGCAAAAGTCTCCTTTGTCTTCTCATGGTTTTCTAAGAGAAACTACACAGATATTAAGGAGAAAATGTATTATTATTATTTATCTTTCCTATTCATAATTGCCATCGTCTCTTGGTGGATAGGAAGGTCCTCCCTCTCTCTCCATCACTCAGTATGATGAAAGCCAATGCAGGCGGCTGTTAGTTGATGTAACAGATGTGCCAGTTAGCGCCCAAGCAAATTGAGCTGTTTAGTGACACAGCATTAGTGTCAGTTCGAGTAGAGGAAGCATTACTATCCTTAACCCTCCCAGCTTGGTAGCACTGTGTAATAGAGGAAGACTTAGCTACTAAGTGGAATTGGCAGATTTTTGAGGAGAAAATTGGACAAAAATAAAACAAAAAACAACCAAAAACACCTCTACAAAACAGAATTACAGAGGGCACACAATTCTGGAAAATACTGAGCCCTGAATATTATTGACTGTGTGATCATTCGTCAAAAAGCACATTTTCTTTACGGAAGTTATTTGATGTACTTCTTTAATGGCAAGACACTAGCTTAAAAGCACAAATAAGGTCCTGAAACATTTTGCCTTGATATGAATAAAGACACATCACAATCCTTCCATTTGTTGAATAAGGTTGAGCATAGCTTATTGGGTGCCAGTATGTGTGCATACGCGTGGGAGAGGAGCTTGTCACAGTGTCTACCCTCATTACAGTCACATTCCACTCTGGGTTGTGGTACAGTGGGGTGGAGAGCCTCTTCTCTTCCCCCAGCATACACTTCACATCAAAACTCCACCGAAGGGCCCCTGAACAGCTGATGAGGTTTTTCCTCACAGCGGTATGTGTTCAGAATGCTAGTCACTGATTCTACAGCACATATTTTTTGATGGTGGTTGCACACCAGAAGATGTATTTTGAAAGCTTTATTTGTGGCTTCTAATGTTTTTGAAGGAACCTTCAGTCTAGCTGTACATTTGGGTAACGTATGTTTATTGTAAATGAAGCATATAAAATTGTATCCTATTGCACAGCAAGTGTAAAATATTTCACTCAATAAAATGAACAAAACATGATTTTAAAGTCAACAGTTTTACAGTAAAAGATAAGGTTTCAAACTGACCTTGAAGCAAAACATAGAGAATAAAAGCAAGGCGAAGGCCAGGGTGAGTAAGCCTTGACTGGGTTTTATCAGTGGGCCATTTTCAACTGGTAAAGTGTAATATTGGAGTACAGGTATGATACAGTATTGTCTTGCTTCTGCAATGCAGAAGTTATTAGCAAATCAAACTTGCCATGGCTACTGCAGCAGTGTACTGTTTTCAGGCTCTCAACCAGGCTACACTGGCTTTCATTAAGACAAGTCACATGCAAGTCAATGCAAATTATGTATTACATGATACATTTACATTGTTACATTTTGTGGGCCCTCCAGGGTAATGCAAAAAACACCTGGTGGTTAATTGACAACAGGTTAGTAACATGATTAGGTATAAAAAGAGCATCCCAGAAAGGCTGAGGCTTTTAAAGAATGGGAGGGGTTCACCACTCTGTGAAAGACGGCACAGGCAAATAGTGCAACATCTCAAGAATGAATGTTTCTCAATTTAAAATAGCAAGAATATTGAAATTTCATCATCTACCGCACATAATATTCAGGGAATCTGGAGAAATCTCTGTATGCAAGGGACAAGGCCGAAAACTAATATTAGTGAGCTGTGATACTTAGGTCTTCCTGCAGCACTGCATTAATAACAGACATGATTCTGTGGTGGAAATCACTTCATGGGCTCAGGAACACGTACGAAAACCATTGTCTGTGAACACAGTTAGTCTCCGCATCCACAAATGCAAGTTCAAACTCTACCATACAAAGAAAAAACATATATAAACAGGATCCAAAGCACAGTTCAGAAGCCAGCATCTGTGATGGTATAGGGGTGCATTAGTGCACATGGCATAGGCGACTCACATCTGTGAAGGCACCATTAATCCTCAAGGATATATACAGGTTTACGAAACACATGCTGCCATCCAGATGACATATTTGCAGGGAAGGCCTTGCTTATTTAAGCCAGACAGTACCAAACCACAGTCCACATGTATTACAATAGCAATTTTTTGAACAATAGTAAAAGAGTTTGGGTGCTAAACAGGCCTGCCTACAGTCCAGACCTGTCACCCATTGAAAACATTTGGTGCAACATGAAACAAAAACATACAATAAACGAGACCGCAAACTATTAAGCAGCTGAAGTCTTTAACAAGCAAGAATGGGAAAACACTCACTTTCAAAACTACAGCAATTAGTCTTCTCAGTTCCCAAATGCTTACAGAGTGTAGGTAAAAGAAGAGGTTATGCAGCACAGTTCCAACATTTTTGGAACATGTTGCTGGCATAAAATTCAAAATGGGCATATATTTTTAAAAAAATATAAAATATTTCAGTTTCAATATTTGATCTGTTGTCTTTGTACTAATTTCACTAAAATATAGGGTTTACTTTATTTGAATATATTTGCATTATATTTTTATTTACATTTTTCACAGCATCCCAACTGTGTTTTTTGGAAACAAGATTGTATATGGCCAATATTTAGCTACTCACACACTGTATGTTACTGTGATAGAATCGTAATCCAAAAACAAAAGCAACAACAAAGTGGAAAACCACAGTTTCCTTTAAGAGCCTCCACTGTAACAAAAATACAACGAGAGCATTAGGCTACAATCATGGAAGAGTTGTACTTGACCATTTTCCAGTTTCCGTTTATTGCTTTGCATTAAATAGACTGAGAATGGGAGATCGTAGAATATGTTCGTAGTAGTCAAAACCATGCAGGGATTCAAATGAGCTGTTTCTGCAGCTTAGTTTCTGTGTATGGACTGGGGAATGAACTGTACTTTTTGAAACATTAACAATGTTTACATAATACATTAATTTTTTGTTTTTTTAGAAATCAGGGACAATTCATTTTGCATGATTTAGACCTGTTATTTATTTGTTTTAAATGTATCATTCAGTGTATCTTACTTGCTTTACCACATAAACAAGATAAATGTTCTTGGGAAACCAGCCCTAAATAAAGACAAATGATACCTGTGTGCTAGTTTAGGGTATTTCCTACCCATCCTGAATATGTAACTTCCCACTTCACTTCTCCAGCTGTTCCAGCGGAGCCTGGACTGGCCATTGTGCGACCAGTCAGAGACGTGATGGTGAAGGCGGGAGAGACAGCGGTCTTTGAGTGTCATGTGATCGGGCCGCAAGATATGGACGTGGACTGGCTGTCAGACGGGAAGCTCATTCAGCCAGCTCTGCTGAACTGTAAGATGCACTTTGATGGGAAGAGGTGCAGGTTACTGCTCAACTCCGTGCATGAGGATGACAGTGGCACATACACTTGCAAACTGAGCACAGCCAAAGGTTTGTGACCCCTCACCCTCTATCTTTTTAAAAGACATTTGGACAAAAAATGCTATTTGGGCCAAAAAAAAGCTAGTGGGAAAGGGGGGGCAGCACTGCACTCCTGTATTGTATGTTTTCCTTGCTCTAGCAGACTAGATGAGAGCAAACATAGAGCATAGTGGTTAAATCAGGTCTTTTAGAGAAAAGGAGACCGCTAACCTGTGCAGTGCTGTGGCCCTCCAGGACTGATCTATAATTTGATGAGCACTTAGACCTTGCACCTCAATAGGCTTGCTCTCATTACCACAGTGATTATCGTTTCTTGTTTTCTACAGAGGAGCTGACCTCCTGTGCCAAGCTGAAGGTCATTGCATCCGTTGGGCCTCTCTTTACACGACAACTAGATGTGTTGGAGGTGATTGAGGGTCGGAACGCTCGCTTCGACTGCAAGGTCAGCGGCACGCCACCACCCAGGGTCACCTGGAGTCACTTCGGTAAGAGACTTTTTCCTGTGACTAATTGCATCTTTTCAGTTTGAACTGAAGGGAACTTAATTGTGCAGGAAAATCATCTATGGCCTCAGCTGACACAATAACACAATACAAACAGTACTTACAACATGAAACTTGTATAATATAGAATACTACACATCTCATGCTCAAGAGTAATTGGCAAATTGCAATTGTTGTTGTTATTATTACAATAATAAATTATTTCAGTATATTAGTCAGATTTATTGTTTTAAAAACAAACATGTGTACACTTTTGTCACCAGATATAACCCATAACATTGACCTGAAGGGTTTAACACAAACTCAAGAGTATGGGGGCTGTCGATTATTGCTAATGGTGATCAGAAGTTTTCTGTATACAGCTGTGTAGATGAGCAACTGCCTGCAATGTGGTCATTTTGTAAATGTGACTGTCTGTGCGATGTACCTTTCTTACCACAGACCATCCTCTGGCGGAGAGCGAGGATATCCGTATCCTGAAGGAAGGTGGTCGACACTCTCTTGTCATCTCTCATGTCAGCAGTGAGGATGAAGGCTTGTACACAGTTGTGGCCCGAAACCCACACGGCGAGGCTGAATGTTCAGCAGAACTGTACGTGCAGGAACCCCGGCCAGCAATCTCATCGCAGATGTAAGAATTTTCACTCTTTTTCTTTAGGTTCATAATATCTCCTGTTTAAAGGTATAAAGTCTTGTTCAAAAGTTGGAAATAGATGTTTTCAAAAATATGGCACCAATTTTGTTGCAGATATAGGAATAAAATGATTGAAATATTATTTTAGTGCTCTTATTTTAGATTTTTAGTGTCCAAAATGATAGAACTGTAGATGATTCTACAGTGACTGAGAAAGCTGTATAACGTGAAGAAAGAATGCATAATAAAAATAATATCCAGAATGCCTCATACACCATGTGTCCAAGAGCATCCAGACACTTTCTGTTGACACCAATTATTGACACAGGTGTTTAAATCCAAATTCATAGCTTGTATAATGTGTATAAATAGCTTTTCCAAAAGAATTGGCTGCTCTGGTACAGCAGCATTTGAGCCTAAGTACACCATGCCCAATGCTTAGCTAGATGGGTATAACCCTCCAGCACTGAGCTGTGGAGTGTGGCAGAGTGATAGAGCATGTTCATCCAACATCAGTAACTGACCTCACTAATGTTTTTGTAGTTTAATGTAATCTGATCCTCACAGCAGTGTTACAACATCTGGTGTAAAACCTTCCCAGAAGATTTATCTCTGTCTCTATCTTGAATTCAGAAGAAATTCAATCTACACACATTTAGGGCTGGTTTCACATACATGGATTAAGGAGCTTAGTCTTGAACTAAATTGCACATAGCCGTTGGAAATTCTTTCAGTTTAGGACCATAGTGTATTTTCAAACATGGTCTCAAGGTAGATAATAAGGCAAGAAATGATTGTTAAATAAATAAATAAGAACAGTGTATTTCTTACCATATTATAACTTCCTATTGTTCCTATTGTTGAATAAAATAACAAAAATTGGAAGTGAGCATTAACACAGCATTAAATCATGCAGTCACAAGCCGCTCTACATATGTAGTGTTTGTATTTTGATTTCAAATTTCCATAACACCCACTAGCCAAGAACAGTATCCTCCAGAGCTTTTAGCAGAGCTTATAGAAATGACTGCTTGCTGCTGTTTGTTTGTGTTAATACTGTATGTCAAATACAAACAGGTATCAGTCCCTTTGTTTGTACTAGCAATTAAAAATGTACTCTTTTCCCATCAAGGTCTTCCTTGCTCAC
The DNA here is from genome assembly GCA_023558415.1 of Piaractus mesopotamicus. Taxonomy (NCBI): domain Eukaryota; kingdom Metazoa; phylum Chordata; class Actinopteri; order Characiformes; family Serrasalmidae; genus Piaractus; species Piaractus mesopotamicus. Next base: position 37,023 of record JAILXH010225736.1, on the reverse strand, counting down.
TCACTCTCTCATTTACTCATTTGTTCAGGGCCAAGTTAGAGAAGATGCCCTCCATTCCAGAGGAGCCAGAAGTTCCAGACAGTGAGGTGGAACGTTTCACTATGCCCGACTTTGTTAAGCCACTGTATGACCTGGATGTGATTGAGGGCAAAGAGGCCATTTTGAAATGCAAGGTGGCTGGACTTCCATACCCGACCATCGCGTGGTTCCACAACGGCAAGAAGATTGAGAGCACAGAAGACAGGAAGATGACACAGTGTGAGCCATTGCAGTATTTTAGCACTCTGCATGGAGGCCGGGGTGGCAGTGAAGCTCCCAGACTGCAGTCTCCGTGGAAATGAGGGTGTCAGGAGCTGAGATATACAGAGCTGTTTATATTCTGGCCCAAGTGTCCTTCCTAATATATTCTAGCTCATTTTCTCTCTGAATCTCTCTCTGTCTCAATATCACTCTTAACGTCGCTTTTTTCTCTCTCTCTCTATGTCTGTTTATTTGTCTCTCTCTCCTGCAGTCAGAGACATTCACAGTCTGGTTATTCGCTCTGTGTGTCATGCTCACGGTGGCGTCTACAAAAGCGTCATTTCCAACAAGGTGGGAAAGGCCACCTGCTACGCCCATCTCTATGTAACAGGTGAGAAAATCATACCAGCATCACTTCTGCAACAGAACATGCCTGGAATACAAAGTGTTTTAGTGCTACCCGCAATGAAACCCTACTTATGCGTAAAAGTCTGTGAACCCTTTCAGATTATCTGGATTTCTGTGTCTGTGGGTCCTTACAAAAAGTCATAATTTGTCTGAAATTGCATTTTACAGTGTAAAGACCTTAATAAGTATTAAACTGTCTTCCATTAATCATTTGATTCTTTAAAAGGTTTGACATCTTTTCAGTTCACACTAATATGTGGTCACTTGTGTATTAAACTAACGTGTCTAACGTGTCATTGAGCTAGCATACACAGAGACACCTGGATATGGGTGCAGATTTCTTAAGTATTACATGTTTTTTGAGCCTTTTATTAGCCAGCAAATGCCATACATGAAACGTAATCAAGGTGCCCACAGGTCCTTAAACTGTCCTACTTTGTCTGAAATTACATTTTAAAGACTTAATAAGTATAAAATTGTCTTACATTTGAAACTATATGGTCTTAGATTTTAGGCTAATATCGGTTATTATTTGTTTTTTTAGCAAGTCACACACACATTGAGTGGTGCCCCTTCAGATGAGCTAACATTAGTGCAGTGGTAGTAGACGGTGATGTCTCATGGGCTTTTTTCTCCTCAGTGGATGGTGTGCAATGTTAGTTGGCCAAGGTAACACTGAGAGCAGAAATATCTGTTCATTCTTTAATTTTTGGCTCCAGCTACACCTGTTTAGATTAGTTAGCGATACAGCAGCACCTCCTCTGCCTTCTGTGTTTTTAAGTGCCAAGTCCCACTTCTGTCCTCTCTAGTAGACACATCTACCTTCTTGGTCCACCTTGCAAATGTAAAGAATATTGTCATATTAGCTCATAATAGCTCATGTGTTGCTACACAGATTGTACGTCCTCTAGACCTTCATCAGTGGTCAGTTTCTGGTCACATTATTTCTGCTTGCTGGATATGTTTGGTCGGTGAACTATTCTTAGTCCAGAAGTAACACTGAGGTGTTAAAAAACTCCAGCAGCACTGCTGTGTCTGATCCACTTGTACCAGCACAACACACACTAACATACCACTATCATGTGGGTGTCACTGCAGAACTGAGAATGATCCACCACCGAGATATTACCTGTTTAGTGCGGGTCCTCTAGGGGTCATATCTATTGATGAACTGGGTAAACGGGGTCTAACAAATTGTTTAGAGAATCAGATGGACTGCAGTCTGTAATTGTGGAACTGCAGTCTGCAGCTATATGGTAAATGGACGATAAAATGGCCAGTGTGTGTACATGAAGCAGTATTTATATGTCTCATATAGTACTAGAAAAGAAACTGTTTTGACTCTGCTACCTTGGGTCAATGTTTTCTAGAAGTAAGATTCTGAAACTTTAGGAATCTGATTGATGGGAGGGGTTGCCATTGAGATTGTTGACTGTTATCAGTGGTTTCCGAGAGGTTATGCTGGGTGAAAGCTCACCTCTTCTACTTGTTTATCCTAAAACATCCTTCACTGTAAATATTATTTTTTCACATCTCACCATATTTGGTTTCTGCACAAAATGTACTAGAGATGGAAACATCCTTTTAGATCCTGAAAGTCTCTTAGATTTGCAGTTTCTCTAATTATCATTTCTCAAAAAAACAGCCATGTACTGCATGGTGAACATCCTCAAGCCAAGTCTTTTAATCAGACAGATGATACTAATCAGTGCTTGATCCTCTCTTCATCCGCTCTCTCAAAAT
>JAILXH010225736.1:16509-31029 GCA_023558415.1 Piaractus mesopotamicus | reverse complement strand
GTGTGTTCATATGCTTGTTTATCTTTACATTCTGAACTGGCGACTTTGAGTTTATACTCTGTTTATACCACATTTGATGTGTTTTTACGAAGTTTCCTCTGTAATTTTATTAGGGATGACTTGCAGTAATGAGTCGCTCATTTTGTAAGAACTTAATGATAAAGCATAACGAGAAAAGCAGGTTATTCTTCACCATGTCTGTAGTCTTTGTTCTGAGATGGGAGGTGCTCCGTGGTTGTGTGTTTGATAGTATTTCTTTTGGTTGCTATTGGTAGTATGTGAGAGCAGTCTCTGCAGATGCAGCTACAGCTTCAGCTCATTTCTATTCTCCATGCGTTCCATGCAGGAGCAGCTTGACTTGCTTTGTGCATTAGAGAGACTTTCCGTTCTTGAAGATCCTGCAGAGCCCCCCTCCCTGCTGGGCTTTTGCTATTGCTAATACACACTCACACTCTTGCACTTTCTTTAGTTGTCCTGTTTGCTCTTTCTTTCCATCTCTCCTACTCCTTCAGCTTTTAAAGATCAGGCCATGCCTTCCCTCCCTGCTGTGCTCTTGCTAATGCCAGCACTCTCTCTCTGTTTCTGACTCAGTTTCTCTTTCTTCCTTTTTCACTCTTGCTCTTGCTCTTACTCGAACTCTCTGCCTCACTTGCTGTTTTCCTCTCTGTGCTGCCTTCTCTCTTTCTTTCTCTGCCTTTCTTTCTTTCTCTGTGACAGATGTACCCTCCACCCACCTCACCACTCGTGGAGAATCCCCACACTCTCTTAAACATGCTAATTTATGCTGTTAAATATACTGCTTGATGTTCCAGAACGTGCCTCAAGGCTACTGCTTTCTATTTGACCACTCGCTGTCCTAATCAACCCAAGCATACACAAGTGGAACCATGGCAAATATGGGCAATTTTAATGCTTTGCTGCAAAACAGTAAACTGGAGCTAACCTTAGAGAACACCCATAGTATTCTGTTCACCATTTACAGCCCTAAGCTGGGTTAAGTAACAGAGATCATCATGTAAGCACGTTTTAGTGTATGATTTGTTGTTGCCTAGTAGCCTGTGTTGTTGAAGTACTCAGAACTGTCCTGCGAATTGTTGTTGTTGTTGTTTTTCAGAATGATGTCCTCCTGTCTGAGAGCAGCCATTTTACCTTTGTGTATGACGATAATGAGTGCTCTCTGGTAGTGCTCAACACTCAGCCGGATGACTCCGGGGTCTACACGTGCACTGCTAAAAACCTGGCCGGCTCGGTTTCCTGCAAGGCTGAGCTCACCGTTCACACAAGTACGAGACTTGCTTCTGTATTACACATTTCAGGATGGGGGCCACTGCACAGTTTTTTTTTTTTTAACACCTTTAAACTCATGCACAGTTTCAGGTTTTCTCGTTTCAACTCAGCAGCTAATTATCAGGTTCAGGTATCAGGTATGTTAATACAGGGAAAATGCTAAACTGTGCAGTGATGTGGTCCTTCCATATGTGACATATTTGATTGTGGCTAATAATGATGTTATACTAACACTCACTTACTGTTGTTACTGTTGTAGTATTAAGATTATAACTAAATAACAAGTCTTTGGTTTTTATTCAAATTTCTGTAACACTTTATTGGAAGGCTACCTTCATAGAGACTTCATAGCACATGGATAAGCATTGAACAGCATATTTATAATGCAATATATGAGTATTTATGAACAGCTTATGTAAGTATTTGCAAGATGACATAAGATGTCTTATGAAGTAAATTAGATTGTATTGACATAAGGGTCTTAAACAAAAAAGTAATGGCTATTTGTTCTTTTTATAATACTGTCGTAAGTGTCATTCCCAGGTAGTAAACCTGTTAAGGCCTTATATAGAACACCATGCATTGCTTCTGTATATTAATACTTTAACCATTTCTATTAAGGAGACTTGTGTGGCAGCAGATATGAACAGCTAACTTAGTTCAAATCTGCCTATCTCCTAAATAGAAGTTGTTAATCAGAATAATATAACACAGTAACGCAAAACTTACACTTACATTTACACACAGTACATTTATTTTTGATATAAAGTACAAGTAACTTAAACTTTTGTACCAAAGTAGAAGTATAGACAGGAAACTTAAAAATAACAATTTACCAAGGCTACTTTCATTATGTATAGGAGCTTTATACAGAAATATAAATGTTCTTATATATGGGAAAATACGTATGAGAAGGATCACTTTCGTTCAAGCCCATCAGAATCTTCCAAAAAGTTTGATATATGTGTCTCTTAACAAGGCCTCTGCCTTATAAGTTCCAATACTTAGGAATGATGCTTCATAATAGTGTTATACATGGAATAAATGGCTGTTACTTTATATCAGTACAATGTCATTTACTTCATCTTGTGTCATCTTGTAATTACTGGCATAAGTTGTTCATAAATATCCATGTATTGCTTTATTAATACTTTATCCAATGCTTATGGTTGTGTCATGTAGGGAGTCTTTCAATTAAATGTAACCAAAATATCTTTCCCTTAGGTAAAGCCAGTATGTGAAACTGGTTGTATTTAATTATAGATTAGTTATAGATTTTTTTGTTTATTTTTTTTTTTACTTTTATACTTTCTGTAGATTCCATAAAAACCTTACTACAGCCCAGTAAAAGATTTTCTATCCAACAAATTAGATAATCAATGGAGAGACAACCAGCTAAATATAGATGTACAGTTTCAATTTCTTCTTTTATTACAGTTACTTTGTTTTGTATGTATGTGTGTGCGCTCATGATTTTGTGTCTGATATGTTTATAGCTACACGGGAGAAGGATGACCCGATGGAGGATGAGGAGACTATTCTGAGGAGGATGCGAAGGCTCACCGATTACTATGACGTGCACAAGGAGATTGGGAGGTGAGTCATCCGCCTGCAGACACACTTGGACACACACCATTTCCCCTCTAACGACTGCACACACCAGTCTGGAGCCGCAGAGAGTCAACTCCATCTGCACTCACTGATGACAGGTCTGAAACTCTGTGACTCATCAGACTCAATGTAAGACTTAACAAATGTAAGCCTTTTTTTGAGGTTTGAGAACATTTTCAAGAGATTATTATTTACTTACATTTTTAAAAACAGCGATGAAAGGATGTTTATTCCAATCTATACATTTTCAAACATCTTCAGTCCAGTGTGTCACGAAGATGCTTTGTAATCTGATCGCTTAAACCACCTTCAGAGGTGGTCAGGGATGCATATGACCACATGACATTTGTAGTGTGAACACTAAAGCGTCCCGACATGTCCATGACAGCAAAGGGAGGCCACCTTAATCAACTACATCTCCTTTATCTCTGTTTAAGTTGTAAATGGCTGTATGTCTCACTGTCCACTTGTCATCAAATTACTTCACTTATGTTAATACCAGGCCTAAGAATCTTTGGGTAAAGATTATATTGTTATATAATATATTATTATAGATTTTGTTAAATGGCCTAAAATTTATATTAGCGTGTCACTATTTTCTCTATTTTCAGTAAATTTGTGAAAGAATTTTTGAATATGTAGTTTGAGTTCATGGAATTTGATGTACTGAAGTTGAATTTCACTTTAGGAAACATACACTGCCATCTGTAAGCTACTATTAATGTGGCCTCCTATCACATTCAGAATCTATAGGCATTATTTCATTACATGATTTGTCAGCCATTTACACCTCATCTTAAATGCTTTAGCTTGATCCACCCCTCAACACCTTGCCTGTTGCCTCCAGGTTTGTCATATAAGTAGCTTAGAAGCCAGACAATGCAACAAAACAGCCTACATTAGCAGAAGAGGGTTATTTATTGTGGGGAAGCGAGAGGTGATCGCTCCAATGGGTCGAGAGCAGTATGGACTGTTGTTTAGTCATATCTCTCTTTGCACTCTGTCACTCCCTGTGTGGGGAGCTGTAATTATAATCCTTGATGGCAGATAGTGCTTTCTCCACAAACACACACACATACGTGCACATGCACACACACAAGATACAAGGCTGCACTCAGACACCTTCTGTTACTGCCAGCGCAGGATACACTCACACCAACGCACATAAATATTTGACTTGCATGTTTGTATTTTTTAATATTACCAGACTGATAGAGTTGTAGGGCTGTCAAAATAAAATTAAACATTCACATTTTTATCAAATCCAAAAAAAAAATGCAGCACAATATGCTTTTTTGATCATTTTATGGACATTGTTAATGCTTGCAGACCAACTTTATGTTTTATTACAAAGAGAGCATAGTTAGTCCTATTTAACTGTATTTAGTGCAGCATGTGTAAAATGCAATGTACTTATATGTAATATAATTTTCAATAGTCTTTTTAAATATGGCACTGCTGGTGCATTTTGTGTTTCAGGTGTTGTGATATTATATTTATGCCACGTTGCCCACCCTTAAAATGCCCACTTGAATGTTTAAGCTGCCTCTGTAGCTCCAAGTATGTTTCAGGCTAAGTAGTTAGTAAAAAACTACGACATTGATGACTCTGAAGAAAAAAAATATATATATTTTGACTTTAATTGAAGTTTTAAATTGTAAGGAGATATTTGTAAGCTATTTAGCAGCTCAGTCATTCAGAATGAGACAATGTATTTACATTATAAACAAAATAACACTAATGGGCAGAAGTATGTTCTCGTCAGAGGCATAGCCAAGGGGTGGTCAGGAGTGGCCAATGCCTCCCTAGAATGAAGCATGGCCACACTTCTGGCCACCCCAGTTATGGAAAATGAGACAGTCAGCCATCATCAGTCAGCCATGTAGCTTTTAATGCTGAAATAATTTCCCAATAATGTAATAACACTCAGAAATGTAATAAAATTGTGCACTTGGTCAAAAATGCAAAAAAACCTAATATAATAACTTGCCATTTATTGCAGTACCATTTTACCAATAATGTAATACCTTATTACGTTATTGGGAATTTATTACATTTCAGTTTGATCATTTTCAGTTTGATCATTTGTAATACCTTATTACATTATAGGGAAATTTTCAAATGGATAATGTAGTCTTGTTTTCTGATGATGTGATGCTTCATTATCAGTTTATAGCTTAAGTTAAGTTTATGGCTTAAGCCCAGTAAATCAGTGTGCATATGTTGGTATTAAAGTGTTAGTCAGCTGTGCCATGTCTGATCTGTGCTATCTTCTTAATTCTTAAATCGTCAACTCATATAATTTAATAAATAATATGATATGGTATTATAAATTATAAATATCATAAATGATTAACCTGGAAATGCAATGAGGTGTTACATTATTGATAAAAATGTTACTACAATAACAATTAAGACATTCTGTTACAATATTAGGCAATTTATTTTATTATTGGGTGAGTTATATGCAAAATATTGTGACATTTCTGGGATTATTACATTATTGGGAAATTATTACAATATTAATTGCTAAAGGCCTTCATTAATAAAGCTTCAATTATGCTTTATAGTGAAAATCTGCAGTGAGGGGGACCTGAGCACCTTCTTGTGGATTTAGGAGATGTGATATTGTTTTAGAAATCTGGCATTTACTGCAGTTATGTATCTTTGCCAAATAATGTAATGATTTTTGTTTAAATATTTAATATATTCAAGTATGTGATAAACAAACAAGAGAAAACCATGAAATTTCATTTTTGTGATCCCATCTGACAGCACTACAGAGTTAGGAATGCCTACTTTTAAACATGAAATTCCAGTGAAGAGCTTTAATAAATCTGGCAAGGCAGCTGGCACACACACACACACACACACGCACACACACATATTTACCCTTACACTTCAAATGCTCCCTGTAGTGTTTCATCCTGATGACAAATGTTTGATTTTAAACTCCCTTGAATTATGTCTAATGTGTTTGGGGGATGGTGTAACAGTTTTTTACAGTCAAGGATTTAACCCTGTCAAACCGAGCATCTCACCAGCAAGCAGTTCTCAAAATTTGGTGGTTGTCCATTTAGCTTATTTAAATATGCTGCCACAGGAGTTGTTCATGCATGTCTACGCTGGCCACAGTAAACTGTATCAACATTGGAGTATTCTGTATGTGACTGAGTTTTCTATAACTGTATAAAAGTTGCACATGGCTTCCTTTATTGTTGCATGCAGTATGTTTTTTTTTTCCAAGCGAGAGCACATTCACAATTCAGTTCAGATCAGTGAGAGCTTATTATAGACTGGGTTTTGCAGAGTACTGAAAAAAATGTGACAGAAGTACGACATTCCTAGTAATGCGTTTTCTTGTTCAAAAAGGAAATTTGTGACAAAAAGAAAAGTAATTAATTTTTGGTGTTTCTAGAACACATTTTATACAACAGCACGAGTCACGAGATTAACAGAGAAGAGTGGATTAAACAGCACAAATAGCCACGTTTTTCTGTAAAGTATAAACAAGGACACATATTGTTATTTGATACAAAGCACCGCTCTTATGAAGTACTAAAAACTTGATATTTGATACAAAGCAACTTGATATTTGATACAAAGCACCGCTCTTATGAAGTACTAAAAACTAACTGGGAGTGCTAATAGCGCCACCTTGTGGATAATTTTCAGATGTCTTGCCTTAATATGATAAACCTGGGGTGTCTAACTACTCTAAAACAGGGCTGCCCAAAGTGTGCCCATTCAGTAAGTTATTTTTAGAATAAAAATATATTTGTTCTCTCATTGAGTGGGTGGGGTTAGGGTAACTTTCTTGCCAGTCAAATCGAATGTGCTCCTGAGTTACCATAAGCTCACCCCCTTCATCCAATAACTTCTTTATTTTTATTTTCCTTTTATATTTGTATTTTAAAGAAGTATATTTACAAAATATTGCATAATTGCAAAAAAAAACAGTTTTAAGAAGTTCTTTACCCGCATATTGTTTTGTCTTTTTGGCTTACTACAAACAATGTACTGTAGCCTCCAAGACAAAGAGTTTGGGGACTCCAGCACATTTCAGTGCTTAATTAGCTATGTGTAGTTTGGTCAAAGTAACAGAGCAGAGTAACAGCACAAGCCTTTTGTTAATTATATATTTGTGTAACTGCCACACCTCACTTGTGAGCAAATGCCTGGCTTGACTGGCTTTACATATAGTAATGAACACTTATTTCTAAACATGAACATATTTTTCTGCCAGAGACACAGAAGCACTTGTATTCAGTGTATGTATTCAGTGTACTTCATGACAGCACTGAGGGTGGTTGATGCATAGATCGCTGGTGAGAAATGTCATCATCTTTTCTCTTTCCATTTGCTAAATGATATTTCTTTTCAGCTGTTGATTTCCCTGGAGGCACTTTCTCTTTTCTGAGACGTCGTAGGCCATTTGCACTTTAAAATTAAATGACTCCCTCCCCAGCCCTCCTTTTCACTCTTCTACCCTCAGTGGTCTTTCACCTCCCTTGTCCCAAACTCCCCAAGCACATCTTCACCCTCTCTCTCTTGTCCTCAAGTGCACCCAGTTACAGTTGGTCAACAGTTAGCCTGAAGTAATTATTATTTTTTTTTTTTTCTGAGTTTGAGTATGTTCATTTTTGTTTACCTCTGCTCTGTTCCAGAGGAGCCTTCTCTTATGTGAAGAGAGTGACACAAAAGGTAGGAAAGATGGAGTATGCAGCCAAGTTCATCTCAGCTCGTGCCAAAAGAAAAGCCTCGGCCCTGAGGGAGATGAACATCTTGTCTCACCTCAACCATGAAAGGATCATCTACTTCCATGACGCATTCGAGAAGAAGAACGCCGTCATCATCATCACTGAGAGGTGCGCTCTTCATTATTTTTATTATTTTTTACTATGAGGCCTAAGGCAAAATACCAATGTGATTTTAGAATTATTCACTAAATGCATCTTTAGTCAGGATATAAAACATATAAGGCCTAGCAATAAAACAATCCACAACCATGAGACACGGGTATCTATAACCCTAGTTGTCCATACCTGGCTCATTTGGCTGGCTGGTATTATTCCAACATTGTCTCACTTCCACAAAAACTATGTTTACATGCACACAACAGCCTGACCAAAAACTTGTCCAAACCAAGATGTTGACATGAGCTGTCTAGAAGACTAGTCCAGTGGTTCCCAACCTGGTCCTCAGCGCCCCCCAGATTGTTCATATTTTTGCTCCAAGCAAACACAAGTTGAAGGAAACACATGGACTGTCTGAGGACCAAGTTGGGAACCACTGGACTAGTCCATTTATAGTCCCGTTTACTTGCACGCCAACATAGTCTGACTTTACAGCTTGAAATGCTACCTACGTAGCGCTCCTAGGTTTACCCATGTATGAGTTTCCCACTGTCCGCATTCTTTTTTTTGTACTTATGTCTAAGTATCTTATGATGAACCAATTTCCGACAAATTGTTTTAGCAATACTTGATCCCTGCTACATAATATTGACATAATTATGCCATAAACAAGTCATGGCTGATGTCAGATGGTTGATGACCAAATCATTCTTGAATAGTCCAGGCAATATTGACCTGGTTCACATGTTTTAATCACACTAAGCTTAGGCTGACTAAGTTCTTATCTGGACTATGACAGTTAAACCATGCTGCTTACATGATCATATCTTAGTTAAGGGGTGCTCCAATCTTGGAGGGCCAGTGTCCAGCATAGTTTGGTAGTACCACTATCCAAACAAACCCACAAAATCTGACAATAAACAAATGAGTTGAACTAGGTGTATTTGAGCTGGGAAATCACCAAACTGTGCTCAGCACAGGTCCACCAGGACCAGAGTCCTGTCTTATTTAGACTAACAGTAATAAAACTATATCAAACCACTGATGTGCATGTAAATGCTGTAAATGAGAAAACTGTAAGTAACTGAAAAACACACAATCTTACCCACACCTATACATACACAAAGTGTTCTCTGTCTCTCTTACTCTCCCTCCTTCTCTGACGTACACACACACGCAAGTGGACACACAGATACAGATAATGTAATTTTTAAAGTTGTCATTAGTTGAAGAGCCATGTACCAGAACTGCCAGTGATTGTGATTGCCCTTACTGATTTTCCAAAGATGTCACGAGGAGCTTCTGGAAAGGCTAACAAAGAAATCAACAGTATTGGAGGCTGAGGTGAGACCCACTTGACTTCCCCAGCATGCTCCACTAAGTGACACACTGTGATGTATCATCCCTCTACCAATTTTGCACCCAACTTGGCAATTCTTGACCTTCCATGTGTCCTTCAATTAACTCTTGACAGAACAAGTAGGACCATTCATACACTAACCACTTTACCTTTAATGCACTGCAGGACACTGGATGAATGTAGTGATAGTGTCTTCGGTTATACTTTTGGAGAGCTACCCTCCTATAGAATTAGGCCTTACACTAACGTGCTTTGTACATATCACTGCTGTCGGAACAAAACTCTCCAAAATGGTGACTTTACAGGAGAAGGAAAAAACATACATTACTTTCAATGTAAGTCAATGGAACCAGACTTTATTTCCAAGTCATTTTTGGCCATTTATTTTGGTCCATTCTTCATGAAATTCACAGACAATATAAGGGCCAACATGCGTTTTCAAATTATGTCAAAAACTGAAAATCGACAAAAAATGGAGATACAAGGTTTTGTTCCGACAACAGCGATATGGTCCTGAAGACTGGCTGCATCAGATGTGTTCATCCCAAATCCATCACTCCAAATATGTGCTACACTGATACATTAGGGCTGGAGCTCTTAGGACCAGGGTTGGACATACTAGATGTCGTAAAAGATTGGGAAGAGACATGTGTTTTCCAGATCGTACATTCATTTCTTGTATGCCATTTACAGATCCGCTCCAGTGTAAGACAGATGTTGGAGGGAATTAGCTACCTACATCAAAATGACATCTTGCATTTGGACGTCAAGGTGGGTCTGTTTTTGCGTTTTTGTAAGAAATTATGGAGTACCCAGGTCAGGCACCTCTTATTGCCTTAGTGTTTTCATATTCTCATCACCTTGTATATGTGACTCATGAAAAGTATTCGCTAAGTATTCAGTGAGCTGAATCAGGATTGTCAGGGAAGAGAAATCTCTCAAATTGTACAGTACAAGGGTATGCCAGAACTAGGACTGGGAAACACTGCACTTTACAGATTGCACTATATATGCAATGTTTTGCCCTACATCTACAGTAGTTTTGTTAACCCCAACCCTGTGCATTTTGGCTCATAGCCTGACAACATCCTCATGGCTGACCTCGCCAGCGACCAGATCCGTATCTGTGATTTTGGGAATGCAGTGAAGTTCACACCCGACGAAGCACAGTACTGCAAATATGGCACTCCAGAATTTGTTGCCCCAGAAATTGTTAACCAGACACCAGTCTCTAAGGCAACAGACATCTGGTAAAGGACCTAGTACCTCCATCTCACAACTAGGTGGTGTAAAATATAGCATTTATACAGTGACATGGCATGAATGTGTTAGAAACTTTTTTTCTTTTCTCAGGCCTGTTGGTGTCCTGACCTATCTATGGTAGGTTTGACTTCCTGTGATCAAACAATCAAGTTAACAAGTTAAAGAATAAAAGTTAAAGAGTTTAAGAGTAAAAATGAAAGCATACAGTTGTTCCTACAGTAATTGTACTGTTTTGATGTCTTCCATTAAGTGTACAGTTGCAAATAATCTACGATAAACTACTTTGTTTAAACTAATTTTTCCCTTTCCTGCAGTCTTACTGGAGTGTCTCCATTTGCGGGAGAAAATGACCGAAGCTCCGTGCTTAACATCAGAAATTACAACGTGGCCTTTGAAGAGAGCATGTTTGCTGACCTCTGCCATGAAGCAAAGGGATTTGTCATCAAACTGTTAGTGGCTGACAGACTGTAAGTGCAAACTGAAAGTGCTGTTAAATACATCAGTACAAGTAATCAGTGAATTATTTCTTAATTATTTCTTAATTATTTATTAAACTTCTTTTTTTCTCCAGGAGACCAGATGCCAGTGAGTGTCTTCGCCATCCTTGGTTCAAGGTATGAGATGGAGAAATAATAGGAAACTGCAAAATGAAAAAGAGGAATAAAGATTAATGTTTTGGCTAAGCTAATGTGCATTTCCAGTAGTGCAATTAGAGAGAATCAAACAGATTTAATGGGTTTGATAAGCAGAATCCTTTTTATATAAAAATAAAGGAGGAGCTCCAGAATGTATTGCCGCATAAAGCACTTAATAGAAAAATATATTTTACAAACATTTTGGATTTTAACACACTCAAAGTCATTCAAACTGAAGCATCAGATTTAAACTCACTCAGCTATCATTGGGCCTTATTCACCAATATGTTCCTAATTTTTTTCTTAAATTTCTTCTTAAGAAAGGTCCTAAGCAAAAGTGTACGTCAGATTCATGACATGTTAATGAATGTCAGAATCTCTGTGAAACCTGCTTATGTGGGTTTTGAAAAGAAATTGCTTCTTAAGAACTGTTGGTGAATGAGACCCATTGTTCCTAACATACTTAAACTGTGATGCATGTTGATGACGTGAATGGTAGTTCTCATTTTACTCTTGGTTATTCATTCTTTACACCCTTTGCACAGTTTTGCTAATAGCTGTTTGTCTCTTCCAGACTCTGAACAAAGGAAAGAGCATCAGCACCGAGTCCCTCAAAAAATTCTTGTTAAGAAGAAAATGGCAAGTAAGGAAATGTTAATAAATGTTCTACCACTTCTTTCTTACTTCCTTTCTTTCTTTCATGATAGTAATAATTATTCAATATTTTACAGCGATCTCTTATCAGCTATAAATCCAAAATGGTGATGAGATCAATTCCTGAGCTGCTGGATGATTCCTCCAGCCATATCTCCATTGCTGTCCCACGGCATCTAAAAGAGGGCTCACCACCACCCTCATCTTCATCAGATTCTGATGAGGACATTGATGAGCTGCCCTTCATACCTATGCCTCTCAATATGGAGTTCTCTGGCTCCAGAATGTCACTCACTGAGATTATTGGGGATGATGAAATGATGGGCAAAACCAACAGCAACCTTGAGAAGTCTGGATCAAGCCCTGAAAAAGCAGAGCCCATGGAGTGTGAGCCATCAGAGGAGGTTGGTGATAGTGCTGCAAGAGGTCGAGCCAGGAAGAGGACAACACAAGATGATGAAAGAGGTTCCTCTGATGAGGAACCGGGGGAACTAGCCAAGCGAGCAGAGCAGACAAAGAGACCGCTTTGCAGAGGCTCAAGTATGGAGTCTGACAAGCCTGAGGGAGCTCGTCGTAGAGGTGAGCTGCGTAGAGGGAGCTCAGCAGACAGTGCCCTGCAACTCCATATCAAGCCAGAGGAGGGTGCAGAGGAGAGTCCAACAGATGGTAGAGGAGTCCTTAAAAAGTCTGTGTCTATGGAGCTGCCTCGCAGAAGCCCAAGCCCAGGAGCTGCCAAGATGAGTCAGGAAGATTATGCTCTGAAACTGGAACTGATGAGACAGAGACTCCTCAGAGGAGGCTCTGTGGACAACAAGATGAGTGGTCTTCGAGGCCCCCTGTTAGAGACTTTAGGCATGGGAGATGAGAAGCGCTTTATGCGTGGGGCTCGCTTAGGTAACCCTCCACTAGTTCGTGCAGCATCCAGCGAATCACCAAGAGATGACATCCCAAAAACCAAAGTGCTCCGCAAGAGTGCATCCTTCAGCCAGGGTGACACTGAGCCAATGCCCCTGCATCGGCGGATTGGGGCTCCTCTAGAGATTCCTCTTGCCCAGATAGAGGAACGGCGTCTGCAAGAAGCTGTGTCTATGTCTGTTCTTGCAGAGCAAGTCAAGCAAGATTCCCGTCCTGTCACCCCCAAACCACTCACTCCTGAACCAAAGAGACATGAAACAAAGGTACAGGCAGAAGAGAAGGAACCTTCACCTGTCAGAGACAGTAAGCATGAGGAAGTTAAGCAAGCAGACATTGCCACTGTAGAAGATCATGATGATGCTAGTGTCCAAAAGAAAGATTTGTGCATGTTACAGGAAACTGCCAAAGAACCTGAGAATGTTCCCCAAAGTAGGTCAACACCTTCTGTGGTGCCCAAAGTTGTGTTAGAGGAAAGAATTGAAGAGGAGGAAGAGGAAGTAAAAGAACCAGTGAGAGAACCTGTAAAAGAAAGGGAACCTTCTGTTGCTAAGATGAAAGTCAGAGAAGTTGAGGAAGATGAGAGGGCACCAGTTAATGCTTCAGAGATCACCATATCCACTAGTTCCTTAGTGAGCCCAGCTGCAGTGTCTGCCAAGACCCCTCAGAGTGTTGTCTCAACATATGTGACCCCTTCTCCTCCTGCACGCACAGTACTTCCGGATGGTAGGACATCTGCCTATGCAAGCGTCATGCAGACCATCCTAGTCCCATCATTGCAAACACCAAGCGAGCCAGCAGTCATTCCCACGTCCACAAATGTCTCAGTGCCAGCTCCTCCATCTGTGCCTGTCTATGCATCCATGTCCAGACATATTTCAGAGCCGTCTCTCATATCTGCTCCATCAACATCCAAGGCGGATACTCACCAAACCACTGAACATCCTGCGGTTTTCTCTCGTGTCGCATCAATAGAACAACCAGTCAAGGAACCAAGTCCACCTAAGACCCCCACTCATGTTTCCCCAAAGAGAGAGCCCTCTCCTGGTAGCCATATCCAGGACCTTGCCTCTGAAGAAGTCTTTGAGGCTCGGTTTAAGAAGCGCGAGTCTTCTCTCACCCGTGGTCTGAAACTTCTTTCTTGGCAAAAGACAGATGAAAAGCCCTCTACAGTTGCTCCTGAAGTGACAGAGGAGATGTATCGTCCAGGACCAATTGGTGCTCCTCTGGAGTTTGTACCCAAAAGGCTGGAAGAGAAGTCTAAGTCTGTACAAGATCTCCGTGAGGCAGAGAAAGACCCAGGTTTCATGAGGAGACTGTCCATGCGCCTACGGAGGACCCCGTCAATGGAGAGGAAAGAGGAAAAGCTCAAAGAGGATGAATTCACTACCCCAAGGCGTCGTTTGTCTTGGGCTTTGGGACGAAGAGGGTCCCAGGACAAAAAGGAAGTGGAGATGATGAGGCTGGACGGAGGTCCAGAGACACCTCCAGAGCCAGAGACCAAGAAACCAACTGAGTCCCCTGTTCTAGCAATGCGCAGAAAAATTGGCAGCACAGTGAGTGGTTTATCCATGAGGATCAGGAGCCATTCAGAAGAAAGGAAAGATGAAAAGGAGGGCAAGACAGAAACCAAGAGGACTCCTCTGCTGTCCATACTACGCCGTTCCACCTCAGAGGGAGGCAGTCTAAAGAGAATGGGCATCCCACAGAATCAGCTAGCCAGTCAGTCAGGCACCGGGGCCTCCTCTGAATCTTTGGATTCTATGTCTAGCATCCAGTCAGAGTCAGCTGCCAGAAGTATGTTAGATGACAGTTAATTGATTGCATGCAATGATGTTAATTTTGGTATTGAACATGATTATATAGTGTGGGGAATCAAGTATTCAGACACTTTTGTTTTTGCTAATTAACATACTTACATAGTGCATATATCCACTTCCAT
>JAILXH010225720.1:25722-36509 GCA_023558415.1 Piaractus mesopotamicus | reverse complement strand
GGTCAATGAATCAATCTATTTCTATTTAGGGAACCGTCCCTCACGTTGACGCTGGAGCCAAAGGTAAGCGTGCAAAATTACACACTCGAAAAACACCTAGCACTTCTAATTAGACAAAGACGGGCGAAGGTAAGCGTCGTACATTGGCATGCGACGTCAGAGAGCAGGAGAGACAGGGTCTGTCTGGTGTCTGAGTGAGCAGACAGCTGTTTCAGTAGTCCCTGAGCTCAGCAGTAGACTAATGGGCAGAGCAGCCCTGTCTCATGTCTCCGAGCCTGGCTGGAGGGGATGTATTGATAATCTCCACCAGGATATCTCAATCCCCATAAGAACTTCCAGACCAGCCCCCCGAGAGTTGTTGGGCTTTCTACTCTGACACTGTCACACAGCTGAGAAGGAAGAGGGCTCCTTCTCGCCTGTTTGAGAGAGGCCCGAGTGGTGGCAAGAGAGAAAGAGGAAGAGAGGCTTGCTGCTCTGTGGGTCCGAGCCCCGGCTCTGTCAGAAGTGCTAATCTGGCCCAGAGAAGGAGCTTGCGAATTTGTGATTCTTCTTGTTACAGGGCAAAGGCAGGCAGGCTCAATCTTTAAACTATCACTTTTATTGAAAGCGTGGTACATGAAGGTAGCTATTTCTGTGCTTCCATTGTCTCAGTGCACTCAGGAGAGGGTCTTTAGATGTCAGCGGTTCAGTGGCTGGAGCTCCATGCTGCCTGTCACCCTGCTTCTGGAACAAAGGGCTGATGGCTCTTTGTGAGCTGAAACCCAGGGCACAGCGGTCCGTTCATGAGCGGGAATATCACCGTGTCGTGGATCACAGGGCCAACACGGCACACATCCGCTTACAATACCCTCATAGATCTTATTCAGACAGAATCTGCACATTGCCGGATCCAGACGAGTGAGGTTAAAGTTAAAGGTCGCCGGCACTCGTACCTCGAGAATTTGTTCACGCTTTCTATACCGTGCTTTCTATACCATACCATTTCTATACCATTCTTTTAACGCTGGTAAACAAAACTACATGATGACAAGAGGTGGAAATGTGTTGTAGGGGGTATGTGCTGTGCTTGTTGCATAAAACATCTTTGTCTATTCATCTTCATTTTCAATATATTGAAGGCAGGATCAAGGTCTTCTGGATCACAGAAGTCAATCTAAACTTTCCTGATCACAGAAAATCAGCAACTTTTTACTGAACAGTATTAAAAGAATATCTGTGGTAGATTGCATCACTACCACCAACAGCAAGAAAAGCTGCCTTATTTTTTAGCATTTGATGTCAGTTGTTTTGTAATTTGCTCATTTTATTCAGATTGCGCAAAACACAGACTGGCTTGTTAGCATCTGTTACCATCACATCTGTTTTGTTCTAACAAGCAGTGTCACATCCTGTCGCTCATCTGTCTCAAATGTGGCACATTATGTGAAGGCGATGATCAAGGACATGCATGCTAAAGTCTCTCTCACACTATCAAAATGGTATTAAGTCAGGCAAGTAACTGATTATGCTGTACTAAAAGGTTCTTTCACTAATTTCACACTTCTGCACTGGAAATTGCAGTATTTTACCTGGTGAATATAGACTTTAATAAGGCAATGTGACCTCGGACTATTTGGTAATATACAACGTGAAAAGGAAGGGAGAAATCAAGACTTGGCCACCGAGACCATTTCAAGGCCATGCGTAGGAGATATGTGGACAATAGAGATGGCATACTGTTATAGATGGGTATCAGGCCGATATCAGCAGAAAATGCTGGACTGGATATGGAGAAGGAAAGAATGAATTCGATCCAATGCTGTAACAAATCTAGCCTGAAACAGCACACTCGCATTGTATCGTCACGTTGTCAGCTGTGTGTTTCCTGTAGCATAGATTTTGGATAGATTGAGCGTGACAACCTTTCTTTTTGGGTACTCACCTTCTGTAAAGCATTTCAATTAAAAATGGCTCATTTTGCAGCTTAGAAATAATAATGTAGTGGTGCCAGTACTTAATGTTTCACTACTGATACTGGAAAAGAGAAAGTGGTATCATGTCATCTCTTGAGGACAAACATGAAGGACAAATTCTACATTTTATCAGCTATGAGAAAGTCTCGCATCACAGGCAGGGGACAGGGTTACTTGTCTGCTTTAGCCAGAAGCCGCACAGACGGTGGATAGAGATGCTGAAAGTGTCTGTACCCGATAATGCCATGTGAAGGATGTTATTTTCTTACAGAAGCACACTTCACGCACGCACACCGAATCGTCTTTCATGGCAATAATGCAAAGTCGCTGGCCACACTGCATATAGGCCAGGGTATATGCACGAGTAACTAAAGGCTTCAAAAACAACTCGGGCATGACTTTAAAATGTTTTTGTGTTTTCTTCTTTTTAAACAAGCGACAGACATTCGATGAAGCCTGCTTAAATTAGGCCACTGATGGCTTATTTTGACAGTCCCTGATTAAAGCCCCTCGATTTCGTTCCTTTTGAAACGGAGGATTAAGACAAATAGGTTCTTTGAGAGCAGCCATCCCTTTGGCTTCTTCCAGAGTGAGTCAAAGACGTTATCGCAGACAGACAGAGCTTGATGCCCATGGTGTTAGCCTGGAACCGTAAGTGGGTCAACTGCCGGGGACCTATGTAGATGCACCTCCGTGACCGTCGCAGGTGAAACTGGCCCCAGCGTCCACTAGCTGACCACGCTGTGTGACAAGGATTTAACGGAGAAGGGCAGGGGTTAGACCTCAACTTTCCAAGTGCGCTGGCTTGGAAGGCGCGAGCTTTGTTTAAGGAGGAATTTCAAGGTCATGCTCTACACCTCCACACTTGACAGATAGTAGAAGGGAGGGAGGGTGGAGGAGGGGAGAAGAGAAGAGGCTGAGACAAGAGGAAGCTGGCTGGCAGCCTGAAATGGAGAGTGGGAGTGTAAATAAGGGATAGGATCACCTCTATTCCCCCGGCCTTGGGTCAGGACAAGACACGACAAGGTTACCGAGGTTACACCTCTGAGTCTCACATGAGACAGGGTGGAATGACATGGAGTGTCACTTCTATACAGGTTGAGCTGTGTGCGTGTGTGTGTGTGTGTGTGTGTGTATGTGTGTATTATCCATCGAGTCTCAAGACACCTCACGTTAAAACAACCTTTGAAGAAAGCTACTTACACTGATCAGAAAAAAGACAGTGATGGCTTAATGATAAAAACAGATCAAATATACACAACCACTACAGATGTTTTAAGTATTTTATTGCTATTAAACTTAAAAATCATTGCCCAGAATGAAAATCCAGGCAAAAAAATAATATTTGGCATTGTGAAATGACACTAAAGGAAAAAAAAAATGGTTTCTTAGCATAGAGTTATCATCATATTCATTAGAAAAAAATCGTTGTACGGCAGAGAACACTGTTTCTGAGCCTGAAAAAAAAAAAGCTTGCAGATTAGCATTTACAGGGACATATTCTACCTGAACATGAACTACCGGGAGCTTTCTCCAATTACAATTCTAACACTACCTACTGTCATACGGCGCATTCTAGTTAATTAGTAACCTCAAATAACGAGTCATTAACACATTACTGGTTGTGCTTAGTGTTGGCACGCCATGGTCTGCACTGGCACTTGCAAGTGGGCTGAAGAAATACAGGGGTATAGCTGCTAAAACACCAACATGGCAGTTTGGTTTTTTCTATTTAGATACAAAGCAAAGCTCTGCAGTTAGATTCATTTCCATACCTTTAAATTTAAGACTCTTTAATATATTACAAATAAAAAGTACTATTTCATAATAACTAATGAACACAAGTGATAATAGGTGTTTTAAAATCTTAAATTAGTAGTGTAAACTGAAACACATTTAAATAAAATAAATACAACAGTATAAATAAATTCAAGTATTTCTGATGTGCAGTCATTCCCTCTTTGTCAGCTGACAGCACGCAAGTTTGAAGGACTGTATCTAAGCATGCACAAACAAATGCTATCGGCTGCCGTGCTGCAGGACTGAAGGTGTCTGACTGCAGGGATGCATATCAAACACGACATTCACTGAGGTTAGGATTGGCTCATTATTACATGGCTAAAAAGCCAACTTGTAGAACAACAAGGGAAGCTTTACTCTCCTCAAAATACCAGACACAAAAACAATGCTTGAGCTGAGCTTTTGGCCTTTCAGAAAGAGACAAAATACTCCTCTACAGTTACTGTTTTCTGGACAAAACTGCATAAAACTATAAGAATAAAGTGACTAAGGAACAAAGATTAAAGCTCTACTATGCCAAACTTAAAAGTATTTGAAGAAAAACTGAAATGTTTGCAAATATCATTAGCCGCAGTGAAAAAAGAAAAATAGCATTTTAGGTTGGCTTTCATTAACAAACAGCATACGCACTAATCCCATTCCATCTAAATTTCACTGAAGCATTCACTTATTTATTCACGGAATTATTTTGCAGTCCTGGACTTGAGCCCAAAAACGGTGAATTGGTATTTTACAGTATCAATAAGGGCAATCATTGTACAGCAGACAGCTATTTTACAGCAGCTCCACGGGGACGAACCGAGCTGGAGGGAGAGAGACTGCCTAATCGTCTGCATCTGATGCGCCAACAAACGCGAGCTAACGGGGCGGACTGGCAAATCCCTTTTCATATGCTTCCAGAGTTAGCGTGGCTCCCGCGGGGGAAGGGGTGGGGGTTAGGTGCGGAGGGAGGGATCCGGTCCCCTTTTCCTCCTCAGGAGGCAGCGAGAGGTCCGGCGGAGGATCAGAAGTGGCCCATACGGGTGGTGAACAGGCTGCGTGAGCGCGGCGCGGCGGAGGCCACGCTCCGGCCAAAGCTGGAGGAAGGCCACTTGATGATGAACTGGGAGGTCACTGGCAGCAGATACCTGCACAGACGGAGATGGGGAAGAGGGACAGGGGGTTTGGACGGGAGACCGCGAGAGGAGGCAGGATTAGAGCCACAAAGGTCGTGCAAAGAGATCAGGCAGCATTAACCCGGCCTTGCAATCTGACACACAAAACAAACCCGCCCGCCCGGCCCACTCTTCCCTGCAACCACCCTCTCAGCCCCATACTGTCCAACATCAGTTAGGACACCCTCCCACCCCTTCCAGCCCACTCCAGCCCCTCTGCTTCCCCTCCTTGATCCCTTCTTGTAAACGCCGTCTGTTTTTAACGATGAGTGACACTTTGCATTTTCACTTGAGCGGCTAAACAAGGCCTTGCTTTGACAGATGGGTGAAGGAAGCTGTTTACAGCTGACACTGCTTAAATCTATCTGATAGGTTCAGGATGTCCGAGAGTGGATACAGGCTAAGATAATTAGGACCTGGAACGGAGACAAGGAGGTTAACCATTTGAGACAACGGATGACCCACATAAGATAATTGTAGGATATTCAGATCACAATACGGTTTACTAATGAGCGCTCTTAAACAGTTTACTCATTAGCTGCCAGCTAGCTAACACAGTACCTTGCTTTAAACAAATGACCTGTTCTCGGTTCTCGGATTGAACTGCAAGAAAAAAGAGATCTTTTGAACAGAATAACTATAAAATAACCCTTGGGTTTGTGGGCGTAACATGGTACTTGTGACAGTCTTCCTTGTACAATATCCCCAGGACAAATTAGCCGTGCTGCTTCTTCTAAGTATACTAAAAAAGATTTGCTCTGAGGGCTTCTGCCGCAATGCTGCCGTACCCAGGA
The DNA here is from genome assembly GCA_023558415.1 of Piaractus mesopotamicus. Classification (NCBI taxonomy): domain Eukaryota; kingdom Metazoa; phylum Chordata; class Actinopteri; order Characiformes; family Serrasalmidae; genus Piaractus; species Piaractus mesopotamicus. The sequence goes on along the minus strand of JAILXH010225720.1, from coordinate 30,809 downwards.
GACTTGTGAAAAGTCAAATTAACTTCATTTAGTTCGAGAAGAATGTCCTTGAAACTGCTCAAGTGTACCGCTGGTACTTGTCAAGCAGATATCTTAGAATGTAGATTAACTACCCACTGTACATTCAAACCGTTCACCAGAGTGCAGTAATGAAAGGGGGGGTGGGGGGAGGCCAATTTTTTTTCCTGGATGCTCCTGCACAACTGAAATGCTACAGCATTGTGAAAATACCAAGATATGAGCCAGATCCAACTCTCAACCTTCGTACATAAGCATACATATTGAGCCATCTTCAAACTTATCCACACCTGATCTTTTATCATGTTCCTTTCATTGCAGCTTCCACTTTTTTGGTAGTTTTATTGGCTTGTTCTTGGGATCAATATTGGGGTTGGAGTTTTGCCTCATTACCATATTTCCCACTATATACCGCTCAGTTTGGTCAACGAAAGCAAATGTCATAGGAATATGAAATTCAAATATGAACATATATGGAGAAGGGTGCCTCTCCTTTTAAATAATTCACAGAGGAAGTTTTGTCCATATGAGGAAGCCTGTAAAGAGGCTCCATCACTCAGGGTCCAATCAGGCTGCAGGCAATGTTTAATTGGACCTCTGTACCACTTCCACCAGGTCTTTAGCTTTTGATCATTGAGAAGTTCTTAGAAAAACCTGCCAGCGCAAAGCCCCCTGAGAGCCAGCAGCTGTCTAACTGCCGTTCCATTCGAGAATGTGTGGGCCTTACTAATTATACACAATCACTGGGAGATCTGCACACATCTCCAGTCAGTTTGCATGTTCAAAGTATACATTCAATAACCAAACTGCCACGCTGTGCCGTAAAACGTCTGGAGGAAATTGGGCCTGCCCCTCCTTCATGCAACAGCGGTGTTCCTTCTCAGAGCAGCATCACGCATTTAAAAAGTTTATTTCATTGAGCGGAAGGTTTATTGCATCAGTTTGTGGGGTTAAACTACTCTGACCACAAGGGTCCACATAATCTAAAAGCCCAGGGTTACACAATTCAGGTCCTGGTAACTTTTTTTAAACAAATCTTAACTTTCGTTTGTTACTTTAATAAGTTGGCTCGTAATTCGCAAGTTGAGTAGGGGTCTTAGAGCAGATATATCTCCGACCTGTGCCGGACTGTGGCCCTCCAGAACCAGAGCTGGGTACCCCTGCATTAGTCTAAGCTATTCCTGGAATAACAGTATTAGCTTGGCTATAACTTTAGCAGGTAAAAATCAGCTTTTACAGCTTGTGTGCTTTTAGAAATGTTTCTGACACACTAGAGAGAGAGTGCTTGAGAGAGAGTGTCACTGGTACCCTGATGGCTCTCGACCCCGTGCCTCTCCACTGGCCAAGAGTGGCGGGTGGAGGTGGATGGAGGACATGCAGCGTATGGGTGCAGGTAGGGGGGCCAGACACATGCCAGAGAGGAGGATGAGTGGCTGTCAAAAGGGAAGGGGGGTCACCGGCAATATGGTGCCTCGTTCCTACTCAGACATCATTTTCCTAACGAGGTAAAGCATACGCCGGCTGATTGAAAAGTCTAATCTGTCATCCCCCTGCTCCGTTCTGCCACTGAGTCGGCAATGAGGCATGTCCCGGGAAAGATGTGGAAGCGAGTGTCATGCACCATGCAGTGAAACTGTTGTGATTCACTGTGACGAATGAGTGGGTGCTTGTTGCTGTGGTAAGTGGAAGGGAGATGGAGAAAATGGCTGGCTGGCGTCCTTGGAAACAGCTTTTTTTCATTTTTTTCCCCAGTCAGCGCACCCTCCAGGACGCCATGTTCAGAGACAGCGAGCAAAAGTAGCAAGCAGGTGCACGGGGGTGGGTGGCTACAGTCTGGACAGACTGGAGACATGGGAGAGGGGGGTTTAATCCAAAATCGAGAGGAGAAAAGACCTGCTTCAAGGAGCGAGAGGGTAGAAGAAGAGGGGGTCGAGCCTCGAGAAGAGACCGGTCCAGCAGCCAAGGGAGCACTTCATCACGGATCCGGAAGTCAGAGTAGAGAGACAGGGTCATAGTTTAATGGAAGAGGAGAAACCACTACCTTTGGGCCCTGCCCACACAAAGCTACAGCAAGTTTAGTTGCGAGGTCAGATGAGGATATGGATTTGCCAAGTCACTGACCATCTTTAATGCCTTAGCCTAAATAATAAGAGGGAGAAAATCAGGTTTTAGCCCCAATTCAGAATCAGAGATGTTAGGGCTTAGGCTGATTTGAGAAAAGCAAATTCATTTAATTGATTCAGAAATACAGTCATATGCAAAAGTTTGAAAACACAAATTATATATTTTGTTGGTCACACTTTATTTTGATATAGATGATGTACAGATGCTTAAATTATTACAAACTTTCCAGTGATATTTAGGGTAAGGATTAGGTTTAGGAGTAGGTGTAGGTTTTGTGCTGAAGTTAAGGTAAGGGTCAGGTTTAAGCTTAGGGTTAGACTATCACACTCAACTGCAAATTCAGTTGCATCAAATGGACATATAGTTGAATGTTAGTTAAAGACAGACTGATTATCTACAAAACATCTACAGTGGACTGTCAAAATCAAGTGTTGCTGATTTTCTAGGTGAAAATAATTTTTACACATCCTCTACAGGGAACAAACATCAATACAGCATTTTACTGCAAGTAGTGCAAAATATCTATTTATTTGCCAAGTAAAGCATATTGGAATTTTTTTCAATGTTAAAATAAACAAATAAATTGTAATTGTGCATAAAAATGTGATTCATGTAAAGAATGTGTACTTATTTTCACTTAGAAAATCAACTAAAAAGATTTTTTTACCAGGGGTGCCAAAACGTTTGCATATTACTGTATGTATTTTAAGGGTAGTAAATAAATGTAACTGGATGTTTTAACTAGCGATGCACTGATATAGGAATTGTAGGCTGATGCTAAAACAGATGAACAATATATAAACATTTATAAAATGTAGTAACTGAGACCACATCCACCCGGATTAGCATTACAGAGAAATGTAACATTTGCTTGCAGAGGGTTACAAATGCAAAAAAAAAAATCTATATTTTACTGTTATATTCCAGTGTCAGCTAAACATTCTGCTATCCCACAATAAAGAGATCATCATTTATCCGTCTTAAATATCAATTAAATTAAAATATCTGTCCCGTGCCATATTTTTTAAGCAAATATCTGAATACGGAATACTGATATGAATCCGATATCATTGTGCATCACTAGTATTAACTAATTACATTTGAAGTCTGTGTTTTTTTTTCTGCACACTGAATATCTAGTCATTTCAAAATGCAGGTGGATAGTATGGGCAGGGCCTTGGTGTAGATGTGAGTCAAGTACAGTGTACCAAATGTACAAGCTGGAATGCCCCCATGTACTTAATAAATGCATCTGACAATACCTATTTATTTACATGTAAACACTCAAAAATACTTCAAGTAATCCAGATGACATCTAGATTACATCTTAAATCTGAATTAGTCACAGTGCTGTTAGGCAGATGATGCTGAAATCACATGCAAATGTCTCATTCTACAAGAATGAAACAAATGAAATGATCCTAAGTTGTTGTCGCCTTAACATTATATCCTAAGAAATCTGCCTACAAGACAAATACAATGTTCCATTTCTATATTACAACCAAATTCCTGTTTTCATATGTTGGGTCTACTGAATATTCTGCAGTTATGAATCATGGCTAGCAGGTTCTGCACAAGCTCCTAGGATCATTTAGCTCTGGCTCATCTCTTTTATAATTAAATTAAGCTGGGCCTCAGGGGGGCTACTAACCTATGCAATAATCTGAGGGTCATTCTTTCCTGTTCGCGGCTTCCCCTGTGCGTCCGAAAAGTCAAATATGCCCCTAACCAGCAACCTCCCACTGAACTACAAGAGAGTGCTCTGATGCGCAGGGAGTCGGAAGCCGAACAGAAGGAGCGGAGAGGTGTGGCGAAATGGGGGGTGGGGGTTTACCTGGTGTCGTCCCACTCAGGGCTCAGGCCGGTCAGTGAGCCGCGCGAGTCGGACACGAACTTGTACACCACGAGCAAGCAGTCACGGCACAGCTGCACCAAACGCTGGCAGCACTGCAGCTCCTGTGCCGTCACCACCTCGGTGCTCTTGCTGAAGATGCTCTCCCATGATGACCTGCTACAAGCCCAAGCACACACACACAAAAAAAAAAGAAATTACAAAAATTAATTGGGCTGTATTCTGCATTTTTCATATTTTATTTTTAGGGCTTTCAAACAGGTATGAAAGATGAATTGTGAGTAATCACGTTATTTTGTATGGTTAATCACAATTAATTGCATTTGTCTTATTTGGTCACACCTGACCCTAAAGAAAAGTGTTTTTTATTTAAAAAGCAGCGTGTTTTGTTATAGCTTCACCAATATGTATTTACTTTCAATAAGGAATTCAATTATAATATTTTTATCATAGGAACACAGAGTTCACATGAACCTTTCCATGAAAATCATGCGATTTCCATAGGGTGAACACAATTTCCAGGTTTCCAACTCGCAACACATAGGGATGAAGGAAAAATGTGGACCGTCTAGGGGGGACCCAAAGGACCGGGTTAGGAACGACTGATATATATATTGGTTCCAACTCCTCCATGGTTGTAGCATCTCGCTCTCAATCATACAGCTCATGGATTCTTGTTATAATGGAGGCTCTCGAGGGGAAACTGTACCACTGTTCATTTTCCACTTTTGTTAATCTGCAGCTCATGTTTCAGTAATGTGACTTTTTACGTGCCATATTAATGACTGTGTCTAAAAGTGATTACCAGCACTGCAAAAATACAATGATATGTTGAAAAAACTATAAAAAAGAATTGGTCTTGATTCACTAGTGATTTGAAGTCTTTAACATCGCAGTGAACATACCATCCAACACACAAAAGACCGAATTTTTTTGCTGTATTTAGTACACAGTCCACCCCCGAGCTCTGTGAAAGCCTAAACATTATTAAAAGTAGCTACTGACGCTGCTGCTTCAGTGCTGGATGGACGAGCAATTTTTGTAGAAGAAAAAAACTTCACGTAAACGAGAGCGGGAATATATGACATTATGC
>JAILXH010225720.1:6586-18423 GCA_023558415.1 Piaractus mesopotamicus | reverse complement strand
ACAATTACTGTTTGTTTGCTGAATTTAACAAAATGGGGGAAAAATTAAAACATTTGGCACAAAAGGTTATGGCACATTTAGTATGCTATGTTTTATCTTTTCCCAAAATGTTACATTTAGCAAATAAATGGAAACTGTGCTGTAAAATTAGCAGAAAATTTAAACATTTATGTTCATTTACCATAGAGGATGTGGTATTTTATTTTAAGAAATCTACAAAACATGTAATTTGACAAGGGGTGCTCAGAATTCTGCATGTTACTGTAATTTGACCAGGGCCACCAAAACATTTGCATATGACTTTAAACTGGGTCATACATAAAATAATAATAATAATAATAATAATAATATGTGAAATAGTAATCCAAAGTACTACCATGAGCAGAAAACATCAAGTACCTTAATGAAAAAGGAATATATCATATATACAGGACTGTAAACAAGTTTTAGACAATTGAGAACATTAAATTTAAAATGCTATTTATCTGGGCTATTAGTGTTTATTTGCTTAGAAAAACCTAATATTACAATGAATACAAATAACATTAATATAATAAATTGTGATTTTATGTATGTGTTCATTTAACTATTTCCAATAGCTCAGTATCATTTGTTGTTCAATCCAACACCTGTTTTGACTAATCAATGCTTCATTAAATTAAATCAGGTGTGCTGGTGTTGGAATTTAACAAATTCATGCAATGGCTGGGGGCTTCAAGAAGAAATCTGTGATAACTCCTTTTTTTTTTTTTTTAAATCACGTACTTGTGTTTATATTCATTTATTGGAATGATATAGGGTGTTTTTGACACTGTCAAGGCAAATGGTTTTAAATAATGTACTTATGGGGCAGTAGAGTGCAGCACTTCTCCACAGTACTGTATGTATTAAAAATTATTTTAGTCATTGCTGTCCTTAGCTGTGCAGCCTAAACAAGTGTACATAAAGCATTCGTGTTGGGGTTAAGACCCAGTTCACCAGAATCATAACAAATGTATTTAATAACCTCCTATACCTACTACTTTTCCTGTTAACTGAACTGCAAAAATGTCATCAAGCACATGCAGCAAAAATCTCTAAAAGTAAAGAAATAGAGACATTATTCTATGAAAAGCCATATTCACTTTCTCTAGATGGGGTCAGACCCTTAAAACAGGCTTCTTGACGTTTCTCTACCGTGATGTAAGACTGCTGATATAACAGTTCTAAAATCAATCAGCAGTATTTTTCATATTTTGACCTCATTATACATTTAAAAAAAATTGCACTCTCACTTCTCAAGTTCAAGTTTCAGTGCACTCAAAAAGTTTTAATTGCATGCTCAATATTCCAGAGTGCTTAGCAGAGAGAAATGAGAACATAAAGTGATTCTAACCTGCTGATCCTTTATAAAGCAAGTCCACTGTCTACGTCTTTCAATACTCCATTAGATTTATTCATACAGAGTCTGCCTCTTGTAAATTAACATTTAATTCGTTGATTAATTAGTATTGAGTATTGATTTTGTTTCTAATGGGACCCACTCAGAGCCACAATCACTTCAAGTAAAAATAACTCATTAAAAACGAATGATTGGCTGTCGAAAATATGGGTCAAAAATTCCTTTTACTGCACTCAATATCATGCTTATTGTATCTTTAATCATTATTTCTAAATGAAACCTTGTACAATACCTCACCTTTCTTTGTTTGGTGGCGTCTAACTTCACCAGCCAGTAAGAAGCCACTTTTGGTTTATGATATTTCCAGTTGTTCAAGATCTGTAAGAGACAAAAACAAGTTAATTATTTTTCTGCATCAGGAAAAAAGCAGAAAAAATACAGTACTGTGCAAAGGTCTTAGGCATTTAAGCACTTAAGCACATTGTTTAAAATCATTTATCTTAGTAGTGAGAGTATGTTTTCTTGGAATTTACCAAAAAGATGCACTGATCAAACAAACCAGGCTTTTAATGATAACTACAAATAATACTAGGCTGCCACAAGCACAGGTTTGGAAAGGGTTAAACAAATTTATTAACATATGTAAAAACCCTACTTAGTGTATTAATATTACTTGTATTTATTCTAACATTAGTGTTTTTCTGTGCTAATTAAAAAGTTTTTAAATCTAGATGTAGGTGCGTAGAACATTTGCACAGTACTATATACTTACCAAAAAAACACACAGAAAGTTCAAACATATACTACTAGATTTTTAGCATCTAGTTTGGCTTTATTGCTCTTTGGCTTTATTACAGCGTCTATTCTTTTTGAGTGACTCCAAAAAAAAAAGTTCAGTCTTACAAATTGGTTGCATTATTTTTTTCCACAATCCCAGTAACCCAATTACAAGCTTAGACTCATGATGTCTCATGTCATAATGTCTATTTTCCTTTTCGCAGCTTCTTGACAGCTACACATCCTTTCAGACTCATAGTGTTGTGTTGTCTTCTCACAGTGGAAGGATGGACAGAAACACCTGTGGTTTTTTTTAGATCTGAACCAAGAGTGGAGCTTGATTTTCTCCTCTCTCTCAAAGATGAAAGCTTTAAGTGCTGTTTATCTGATGGGGACAGTTTTGGTGGTCTACCAGGTCTTGATCGGTTGTTAGGACTCCTATTTTCTCTCTATCTTTGAATCATTTTTCAATCATGAAGATGTTTTGGAAACTTTTTTTTACTTCCCCCTCCTTAAGTGGATTATCATAATGTCAGGGGAACACCTCAGAGAACAGCTTTTGTCGGAAGCTGTAACTTGTTTTAAAGATTGAAAAGAATGGAAGAGTAAAGAGAGGACAAATTAAATGCTGATAGATTTGATAATATACTCAGTGCTGGAGGCTTTTGTGTAATTTTCTGTTAAATATATTTTTCCTGTTGAAAGTGAAAAATTAATAACTTGTACTTAATGACCATTTTCACTGCAAATTAAATAAACTAAAGTGTGGTTTCTGACTATTGCACAGTACTGTACATGACAGTATAGACGGTGCATTTTTTTTGCAAGTTGATTCCAAAGTAAAGTTTAGCAAAGTTGTTTTTACTTTCTTTCAGCTGTTTTATTGTTCAGCACTTGACTGCACAGCAAAATCAATGCCTCTGCACCACATGCATAAAGAAAGACAAAGCTTGACATAATCAAAGAGGCCATGCTAAAAGCCTCAACCAAAGGCATGTTCCAAAAAAGAAAGCTATAATATGCAATGACCTTCCAAATCCAGCGCTGTACCCAAAAGAAAAAAATAAATAAACACAATAGCACCGCTGTGTTCTTTTTCCTCATTCAAGCTGCAGCGAGAAATCTGTAAAGAAGGACCTTGAATTAAAACAATAGATCCACTCAGGCTTCACTGCCCTCTTTATTCATTTTTACTAAGCTCAACATTAGGTAGGACATAGATCGATCTGAATGTGTGAATGCATTGAGATTATTATTAAAAAAAAAAAAAGGTCTCTGCTTATTCTAGCCCCCCAAATTGGCATCTCGCATACCTGAGTTCCTCAGATAATATTCCTTTACCATTCTCCGGTGGATTTGCAAATCAAACGAGTGTCTGACTTGTTACTACACAGAGGAAACGAACCATGGGCATGTTTAAAATGAAGGATGATCGCAAAGCACTCAGACATTGATATGGTCGCAATCATTAAATTCATCTTCTTGGATAAATCATTAATAATTAATTTGGACCTACAGCTGCTCCATACAAATCGGAAGGCTGTAAATTACACTGATGCACGCAGATATCTAAATTACAGTGTTCCACTTTCTAGCTTGCGTTACTTGCAAGAGAGTTTTGTAAATGTAATTAATGGACTTCCTTTTTCACAATAATTTTGTTAGGAACTGCGAACCCTTTTGATTTACGTTCAGTTCTGGAAAGGCTTTGTTTTTTTATCTTGTTCCGTGAGATGCACTGTAAATGCAAAAGTGGAGAATTTTTGGTTAAATGTCTCCCTTTTGAACTGCAAGTGTAATAACATGATATTGGAAATGGTCTCAAACAGGTGCTGCTGCCCAGCTGTGTTTCCGCGGCAACAGCTAATAGCTCTCATTAACCATACAGGTGGACGGCTAATGACGCCACGTACGACGAGAGACAGCACTAACAGTACGGGCACCGTCCTCCACAAATGAGCAGAGGGAGCGAGGGGAGCAGGCAGAGAGCCAGCCGGAGGGGGTGTGGAGAGCCTGGGGGGAGAACAAGGCCTGAATCCCACCTCCTCCTCTGGAGCTCTGAAAAGAGAGGCGCGGTAACTCATCACGCTCAGAGCGGTGGAGAAACTCATCTCGTTCAGAGTGATGCAGAAACTCACCTCACTCAGTGGCACAAAATCTCACCCAGTGAAGTAAACTCACCTCACTCAGAGCAGCCCAGAAACTGACCTCGCTCAGAGCGGCCCAGAAACTGACCTCGCTCAGAGCGGCCCAGAAACTGACCTCGCTCAGAGCGGCCCAGGAACTCAGCTCGCTCCGAACGGCCCAGAAACTGACCTCGCTCAGAGCGGCTCAGACACCCTCCTCATTCAGAGCGACAGAAAAACTCACCTCACCTGGAGAGGCACAGAAACTCACCTCTTCTACAGCAGCGAACTAACTCACCTTCCTCAGAACAGTGCACTAACTCACCTCATTCAGGACGGCCTCCGCTTCCTCCTCGCTCTTCCCTGGGAATCGGATCCTCATCTCCCCCAGCGCGGCCAGCGTCTGCCGCGTCAGCTCTGCCTCCTGCTCCTTACTCCTCACATTCAGCAGGGACTCTCCCTGTCACGCGCACACACACACAAGGCAACACAACGCAATGAAGATGAATTAGCGAGTGCTGTCTTTTCCCTTCCGTCATCAGCTTTTCTTTACTCGCGCTCTCTGCAGGTCTGGCTGGTCGTGGAGCTCAGCGAGGCGAGGATGAGGCCTCCGCAATTAGAGCCGCACGCCTGCTTCTCCAGCGGGGAGCGGCTATCGCTCAGTGGTGGCCCCAGGAGCTGCCTGGGCCTCAAGTGGCCTGCTGTGCTGGATGAGCCCAGGTGACTGGAGGCTGGCTCAGTGTGTCACAACTGTCAGGGTGTTAGACGGAGTGTGAAAGCGCTAGTGCTACTCTGACTGTGGGACATCTTAACCCTCAGCAAAAGAGTGCTTAAGCAGAGAAGCACCACTGGGCAGAGGTAGGGGCAGAGAGTTTGGGGGGCAAGTCAGACTGACATGGAGAAAAGAGAGTGTGAACTAATGTGTATGTGTGTGTGTGTCAATAAGAGGGGTGTGTCTTAACACTTGGAGAAGGTCATTTCCTCATATGCTGCTGTAAGGCATTCACACCTAAGGAGGTGTATTGAACTAGGGATATCCTGACCCTGACCCCAATCCTGATTTGATATTAGTATTTTCACAGATATTAAAATTGCACATTTCAAGTACATTTAAGTCTGTAAAAAACTATCTAATTAAAGTAAAATATGCAAGTCCAAGGGCTGGTTGCACCAGCCGGACGCAAGTTCAAACGTAAGGTAGTTATAATGTTTGTGTTTACTAAGTTCATGTTTATACATTACTAATCAAATCAAGTTGCACCACAGACACTTGTTTCAATGTTAAGCTTATTAAATACAAAATATTTACTCCACCTAAGCAGGTGTAAGTGTTGGGGAACCAAAAAAAAAAAAGAAAAAATACACAGACAGCAGCCTTTTTTGGGTAACTAAGCTAAAAAACACTAAATGTTATTTGCTGTGATTTTATTTACAGCTCAAATCATCACTCTGGTTTTAACTTCGAACATAAGGCTAACACCCTCAGCTCTCATTCAGCAAGACTCTAAATGCCTGAAGTTGCTGTTGGGCTGGTTTTTTAAACCATTGTTTATAAAAGCGTCATATCTGGTTGTTAAAAGGAAATATTAAAGAATTATTTTAGCTGTACATACTGTATATTTGTACTTCAGTACTTGATTGTATCTGTACTTATCTCCCATTGTTTCTGTACTGTCTATTTTATGTTTATAAATACATATTTTTCTATATTTATTTTTTTTTATGTTGACACATGCACCAAGAGAAAATCCTTGTACATTTGGTACTTGGCAAATAAAGATTCTCTTTCTGATTTAAGTTTTTAGCTTTTTCAGTTTAACATGTACATATCGCTCTCTTTTATAGTGGATATTTTTTCTATAGAAAAGGTCAGCATATGCCGCCATTGCGTTTCCATGGCAGCAGGTTTAGCAATCGGTTCTTGAGATGTTATTGTTATGTTAAAACGTCGTGCACATGGGTTAGTTTTTACAAATAAGACATGACTCAAGGATTCGTAGTGCAGTTAGTCCAAGGATAGTTTGAAAATAACCAGTGAAAAACTAAGGACTTAGTAAAGACTTTCTGCATCAGCTTAAGTAAAAGCTTACACACAACAGGTGCAAGACAGTTTGGGGTGGCCAAACTTTTTGTCTTAGGGGACAAAAGTTCAATGTTTAAAGTGGGCCAATGGCTTACAAACAAACCAATATACAAACAACGAAGGGAGGTAGGTTTCGAATCAAGTTTTAGAAAAACTGTATGACATTTGAAAACTTTTTAAATCAGATATTATAAAAACAAGGTATTTTTCAAGATGAGTGCAGACTTCCTAGAAAAGGTTTTCGTAGGCAGTAATGATGAGGCCAGAGACACTTGAGAAATATCAGGACTGTGATGTGGCTCTATAAATACTGCATGCTAGAAACACCTACTGAAAAATGGAAATGGAAAGGTTTTTTATGTATTTTTTCATGTAAACTGTCATACTGAAAAGTAGACTTTGTGCAGAATCAGAGCATATGCATGATAATGGTGTAATATATTACTAGGTTACAACTAAAAATATATTCTCTGCCAGCTTTTAGGCTTAGGTTCTAAAACAGGGCTGCACAAAGTGTGGCCTGCAGGCCAAAGTTGGCCTGTGAGGGTGTTTCACTTGGCCTGTTGAAAGAAACGCCACTGCTTCAGCCAATGAAAGAATAAACATATCTTTATACCATAAGTAACTTACTAAATTTTTATTGTCCTTGTAAAATTGTATTTTTAAGCATTTTATCAACAAAATATGGTTTATTGTTACCATTCTACCACCTTAATTAGCATATCTATGTATGTTTTGTATTTTGGCCACTGGCACACCACAAATACTGCCCTTTGGCAAACAATGCACTTTGTTCTCAAAGACAAAGTGTTTTGGGCACCTCATTTTAAAGGGTTAAGAAAGGGTCAGAATTTGATTGGGCTTCACAAAGATGATACCGATCTATCCAAATATGCTTTGATTAGCTTGAAGACCTTTATCTTAGACTTTATGTGTGCACTAGTCATCATTCAGGCTGTGTGTGTGTGTGTGTGTGTGTGTACTTGCCATGTTGGAGTGGATGGTGCCCAGACTGCTGCTGTGGGGCACCCTGTGGGCGGAGCTGTTGCGGCTGAGAGAGTGTGAGCGTAGAGCTGTGTGTGGACGGACTGGTGGCGTGGGTGGAGCTGAAGCCGCAGCCTGGGCTACTGCCGCACCGCCGCTGCCCTTTAGTACTGGACCCCTGCTCTCGTTGGTGGGAGACTGAGCGATCAAGGAGGATATGGATCGTGGGCAGGAGACAGAGCGGCGTATGAGTCCCGAAAGAGCTGGAGAAGATGCTGACCCCGCTCTTGCTGGCTTGGGTGAAGGCTTCCAGTGAACACGACCTGCAAGTAGAAGAAACAAAAAAAAAACAATGTTTTGCAACAGCAGCAGCTTTGAAAGTACGTTGCCTACGTAAACTATATGACCAAAAGTCTGTAGACAGCTGCTCATCCAACGTTTCTTTTAAAACCAAGGGTATTAATAGGTAGTTTTCCCACCTTTGCTGGAGTAAAAGACTTTACTTTTCTGTGAAAGCTTTACACTAGATATTCAAACATTGCTGTGAGGATTTGATTGCACTCAGCCACAAGAGCATTAGTGAGGTCAGGTACTTGAGTTTCATGATTAGTTCTGGATCAAATATGCCACTTCAAGGCCAAAGGTGTTTGATGGTGCTTTATCACCACAGAAAATAAAACTGCACTCTTTATTCCCTGCTAGTTGATGCTTGCAGCTGTTCCAGAGAGTCCCGTTCTACTGGAAATACTTTTCTATGGAGATTATACAAGCTGTGTGTGCACAGCTGAACACCTGTTTTGGCAATGGCTGCACCTTAAAGTAGAAGAAATCACACAAAAAAACAGGAGTGTCTGGAAACTTTTGGACATATAGTGTAGTATGGAAGTATGGTTAGTGGTATTTCACACCTTTCATTTACATGCAATTTGTGACTGCATTCATGCGATCCTGCTGGTGTGAATTTGTGCAAGTTTCCTCCCTTTCAATGATGCACATAAGAGCTGCTTGAGTGCTACTAGCACCCCCTTGTGGAGAATTCTCAGCCTGCTAAACACAAGTAGATGAGTTACAAGCCATGTCCATTGGGTGCTTCGCATCTCAAAAAACTTGCAAGAGGGTATAGATCTTTCTATCTACATACTTAGCAGATGCTCTTATCCAGAGTGACTTACAATGGATGACAGATGTAGCATTAGACTTGCATTAAACCTTATTTTGACTATCTGTACATGTGTGCATACCGCTACTACATGAGCAGCACTGTTCGCATACTTTTGAAGGGTTAAAAGCTACATCCTCTAGATAGCAGGTCAGCTCTGAGACAAACATGTCTCGCTTTCAGAATACCTTTCTTGACTACTTCTGCACAATACGGTCATCAATGAATATGGCAACAGTTGTTTATCTTGAGACAGAGAGTATGAAGTGGTTGTTGTCATGGTTTGATCAGTCTTCTGCTGACATCGTCATATCACATAATCTTCACACAGTGTTGTGACAGCATCGTGTGAATGTGTAGCATTAATTTCTGAGGATGTGCAAAAGCAATGCTTCAAATGGACACATGTATGCATAGTTATAATAAAGCATAACTGTGTCTTTAGGAATCAAATAGCTCTTATTGGTATAGCAGTGGCATCACTGCTTGATCAAACTTTTGATCTTCCGTGGGGCACTGGTGTTATCCACTATGCCATCTGACACAGCAATAAAGCATTTGACCTAAATAACTGAGCTCCGCGAGGGATGTCTGTGCTCTCAGACACAGACACATACGCTCTGAGAGGCCTGGATTGCTGCGTAAATGAAGTGTGGCATCAGAAATCCCCTTCTCTGACAAACTCACAAAGAGCATCGACTGTGGCTTTCATTAATCACAAAAGCATGTGTCGCTCTTACTGGCCCGGGCTGCTGCCGTCTCTGCAGCTCCGGATTAGAGCAGCGGCGGCTCTTGCCCACACACACAAACCCGGCGCACGCTGAAGCGTTGAACGACCTCCAGCTTGTCTGCCGGCCAGCAGGCCTCGCAGCTCCGCCCGTGAATCTTGAGGGACGGAAGTTGCCAAGTCGTACGCATTATAGGGGCTTAGCTTAGGCCACCCCCAGATGGGCATTGGAGGGGGGGTGGGTGGAGGGGGGGTGAGGGTCAAAGTCACTCCAGTATAACTCGCACTCCTGACTCGTTCACCCGTCAAACCTCAGCCAAATCACTGCTTTGTCCTTCATTCTGGAGCTAATGGAAAAACTGGAGGATTGGCCGCTTGTTCAAGCAAAAAAAAAAAAAAGAATCTATACGCAGTCCGCCCTGACTGTGTGACACTTTAATACATTCAGACACATGGGGCGATAGCAAGACCTGGAGAGAGAGAGAGAGAGAGAGAGAGAGACAGAGACAGACTCAGAGAGAGAGAGAGATGAAAAAGAGAGGGATGAAGAGAGAGTCAAAGACACAGAGCGGGAGACACGAAGAGAATCAGAAAAGAAAAAAAAAAAAAAAGAAGGAGAGTCAGAAAGATGAAAATGAGAGAGAGGAAGAAGAGTAGGAGAGTCGGAGAGAGAGAGAGAGAGAGAGAGAGAGATGATAAAAAGAATCAAAGAGAAAGAGATAATGAGAGAGGAGGAAGAGGGAGAAAGAATAATAGAGAAAGACAGAGATAAGAGATAAACAAGAGACGAAGAAAAGAGGGAGGAAGAGAGTCGAAAGAGAGGAAAAAAGAAAAAGACAGAGAGATGAAAAAGAGAGACAGAAAGAAAGGAATGAGAGAGCGAAATACAGAGAGAAGCAGAGAGAGAGAGACGAGAGAGAGATTAAGAAGAGATGAAGAGAGACAGAGGGATAGATGAAGAAGAGACAGAGAGAAAAAAAGAAATAGTAACAGAGACATACAATAAAGAGAGAGAAATACTGAGACAGAGATGAAGAAGAGAGAGATAGAGAGGGAGAGAAAGGGCAATAGAGAAAGATAGATGGAGATAAGAGAAGAACAAGAGAGTCAGAGAGACAAAGAAAAGAGAGGGAAAGAGCAAAAAGAACAAGAAAGACAGAAAAAGAGAAAAGAATGAAGAAGACAGAAAGAAAGAAATAAGAAGACAGTGACATACAGAAAGAAGCAGAGAAAGAGATATTAAGAACAGATGAAGAATAGAGATAGAAGGATAGACAAAGAGAAGAGATAGAGAGAGAGGAAGAGAGCGATATTAAGAGAGAGACAAAATATAAAGAGAAAGACTGAGGCAGAGATGAAGAAGAGAAAGGGTGAGATGATGAAGAGGGAGGGAGGGGAAGAGAAAGAGTAGAGTCAAAGGAGAGCACGACAGAGCAAGAAAGAACGATATAGAAAGGAACTGAGAGAGATAGAGATGAAGAAAAGAGAGTGAGGGAGAGAGAAACAAAGAAAGAGATGAAGAAGAGAGACATAGGAGAGTGAAATACAGGGAGAAGCAGAGAGAGAGAGACGAGAGAGAGATAAAGATGTGATGAAGAAGAGAGATAGGGGGATAGATGAAGAAGAGAGACAGACAGAAGAAGATAGAGACAAAAGAGAGAGAAAGACTGAGGCAAAGAGAGAGAGAAAGAGAGAGAAAGAGAGAGAGAGAGAGAGAGAGAGAGCAAGCCAGAGTTACAAAGAACTATACTGCATGTTTCTATGGACTCTAAGGAATGCAGAAGTTTTAAACCTTTCTACCTGAGAAAAAAGTCACAGCTTTTCAAGAGTTTGTTTTGTCCAGTTTTCAAGGTAAGCCAAAAGCCCTTCCCTGAAGATCTCCCCGAACTGCACTTCGCCCGAGCTGAGACCCCACTCTCCTTTTAGACTAGTGGACTGAAACACATCAAAAAAGCTCATTAAGGCTACTGTGTATGGGAGCCCAGAGAGCTCTCAAGCTATCACCCGCTACCGCCGGCCAGTCAAATTAAGAGCCACTGCACTGCGCCATCAGATCCTGTGACCCTAATTAAAAAAGATGGATTTTGCCTGTTTCATGTATTAATTAGGTAAACAAACGCATTACACTAGATTTACATCTGTAATTTAAGGTTTTGCTGGGCAGCTGACGCCACTGGATTGCACGATTGCACCTACAGTTGGTCTGCCCGCTGAATGGCTTATGAGCGTGTGTCACAATGGCAGAAGTTTGTTTAAGTAATTAGGGACCTCTTGCGGTCATCTGGAAAGCATCGGGGGAAGATCTCTGATTGTGGACTGTGATATACAAGAAAGAGGAAAACAGAGCAATGTTTTAGCAGACTGGGGACTATTCAAACTGGCCCCCGTTGAGCACTAGAGGTGGGTGTGGTTATTTAAATATCAGAATACATTGACCTCTTTGTTTAATCAGGTTTTTAAATAAGGCATGTGTTCGTGATGAGCTTGGAATAAAAAGATGCAAAAAGATCAAGTAAACCTTGTGTTATCTTGGACGTTTTTGACTGAGCGTGTAACACAGAACTGCAGGACATGAGTGGTCGGATATGGCACCTCAGATT
>JAILXH010225666.1:7103-17280 GCA_023558415.1 Piaractus mesopotamicus | reverse complement strand
GTTCCTTAAAGAAGCATATGCAGCAGGTTTTCCGTCATAGAGAAGAATGATGTATCCTTGCAAAAAAACAAGTATGCATTCAAATGGTGCCCAGTCATACGCGAAAGTTTGGGTACTCCTTGTGAAATTCCACGTTTTGTTGATTTTCTAAGTAAAAAGACGTTAACACATTCTCGAGAACACACTTCTGCACATTTTAATACATAATTACTGTCTATTTGCTGAATTTAACATTTTGGAAAAAAATAAAACATCAAATGTGGCCTGTGTGAAGGTTATGGCACACTTTATATCTGATTTATATTTGATTTAATACGATTTTTTTTCCAATATGTTAAATTCAGCAAATAAACATAAATTGCGCACTAAAAATGTCATATTTAAATGTGTTCTTCACTTAGAATATCAACATGGAGTTATGCAAACTTTTGCATGCGACTGTTTAAGCTTTGTCTTTACACAAGAGCCCCTAAAGATCCATTTTTTGGGGGTGTGTATATGTCCACACAGACTGGGGGTCCAAAAGTCTGAGTAAACCTTGAAAATCTTGAAACATTTTAAACCAAGAAAAGTTATCAGAAGTAAAATGAAGAAGAAACGTTCAGGATTCTGTTCTATTTCTAGGTCAATATTCACATTTAAGCGAATCTGTGACATTCAGACCGTTTTTGTACAAAAAGGTCAAATCTGTTTTTCAAATTCCTTCCACTGAAGCTCGTCTTCAGACGACTCTCGGATTTGATCTGCTCATCAGTCCAGTTTGAGTGCATGCTGTCACTGAAGTAAAATAGCACCAAATGCTACAAAAGTTTGAAATTCATGTAAACAGATTCCATTTTTCACCCAAATTGTTGAGCTTGTAATGAAAAAGTGTCTCATATTGGAAATGCGATGCAAACTTGACACATTTGCATGAGTGTGCTCAGACTTTTGGACCCCACTGCACATTATAAATGATGCACAGCCACTGCAAAATTTTCAGATCTCTGGAAAATTTCACTGCATTAAAATAAACACATTCACAACACGTAATTAACCTCTTAACAACTTTAAACATCTCCCTCTGTACTGGAGCACAGAGCTCTGCACAAGTTACTACTTTATTTTCCCCGGTATATCTGATTCAGCTCGAGAAGCTCTTCATGAGTCCGGCTGAATCAGGTTTGGGACTAAGACCTGTTCTGCCTATTTAGGTCTGTATTAAATGATAATTAAATGCAGAAGCTTGTAGAAACATGGAGAGCATGCAAAAAACTGCAAAAACCCCAGAGTGCACTTTTCTCTGGAGGACTGTCTATAGGCGCTTTCTGCACTTAAGGTACAACTTAATCTATATTTAAAGAGAGGAGCTCTTTGCCATCTTGCTCTGAAGAGGTTTGGGGGGCGGGGTGAGGGGCTGGGGGGGCAGCAAAACGGAAAAGTAAACAGCACGACACTGAGAGCGGTCAGTACTCACCCTTTTCGGCTAGTTTTGCGTTAAATTGGGGGTATTTCTTCCTGCTCACGACCTGGTCAGTTATTATTCTTTGCCACATTGTGAACCACTGGAACACGTCAGGTTACGAAATTAATCACATTTATCGTAATCATTTGCATATATGCGTGCATGTTTATTCAGGATTTTGAAGGCGAGGCTGAAGTTGGCTTCCTATTGGAATTCGCCGTTCCATCTTAAATGCCGCAGCACGCTGGCGCATTTAAGGTGGAACGGAAAATTCTAAGAGGAATCTGACTTCGGCTTCGTGTTTTGATGCAACTCACCTCGCAGACGGAACGCCGCACGTGCGCTCTCCTCCTCCGGCTTCTCTCATGTCCCTCGGGCACTTTCGGTCACCGCTCGCGCTGCCTCGACGCTCCGAGCCTAATCATTTGTCAGCTCGACGTAACAGTTGTTTTCAGGGCAGCTTTGTTTGCAACCCTCCCCTCCGCGCGCCGTCCACCTCTGACGGTAAACCGATCGGATCCCTCTGTCACAGTGACGCCCTTCCCGCGCGCTACACGGTGGATTCCTGCACGCGAGTCAGCGTTGGCGGCGCACGTGGCTGCTGTCACACCTACCCTGCTGAAAAATATCATAGAAACCACTAAAAGTTTCTCTTGGTTCCTGTTGGTGTCCAATGGTCAGTAATGGTAATCTCTGCTTTCCTGATGGGTTGATATCGCACTTTAAGGGATCCTAATGGTTTAACAGGTGTTCTGGGGCTGATTCCAGATGCTTTCTTAATGGGATCTGTAGCTGTCCTGCAGTTTTCAAGTTTCAAGTTTATTTGTCATTTGCACAGCATGTCAGGACATTCATGCATTCAAATTGTTGTGAGGCTCAGCTAATCACGCTACAGCAGGGCAGCATTATATACATACTAAAAACAGTGCAGACAAAGTAAAAACACAAAAAGAAAATACTAAAACTGAAATATATGAAATATACACAAAATATAGAGATAGGAGGGACCTATGTAAGAAACACTCACTGCCATGTACAAATATATTAAACAAGGGATAATCGGTGAAGAATATATATACATTTTACAGTGACTAGTGTTATTGTCTGTAGCATTGATATGATATAATAAATAATACTAACAGAGTGACAGAGTGTAATGGTAATTGGGGACCCACAGAATCACAGCTTGAAGGAAAATAGTGCTCTGTACATTAAGCAAATTCCCATTAGAAAGCACAAACGTCAGGTTTTAAACCCAGTCGCTCTGATGGTCTTTTTCAGCAGGATACTTTTTTCCAGCCGTTTTTAGTCAAAAAGGGGCTAAAATTGTTTTTAGTCAACAAACAAAGAGATTTAGGTTATTCTACAAAGCAGATCATGATCTTGCAACCCTTGAGCACAATAATCTTTGGGGTGTCCTTCAAAGTCAACAATAAACAAACAAAATGACTGTTTATGTGCACTTTGAGCAATGCAAATTAGTTTCTTTTTGTTTTAAAAGTGTGCAGTATAGCACACTTTGTGTGCAGATAGCAAGCATATGTCGGTCCGCTGGCTGTTTGCCACTGCTGGTCCACCCAGATTATTGTCCTGCATACAAGCTCTAACTAGTTTTTAATCACACACACATCATCTAAACCGCTCATCCTTGTGGGTCGCGGTGGGTTACTGGAGCCTATCCCAGCTGTCATTGGGCGGAAGGCAGGATACACCCTGGACAGGTCGGCAGTCCATCGCAGGGCAGACAGACAGACATACACAGTCACACCTAGGGGCAATTTAGCATGTCCATTTGGCCTGACTGTCTTTGGACTGTGGGAGGAAACCGGAGTACCCGGAGGAAACCCACGCAGACACAGGGAGAACATGCAAACTCCACACAGAAAGGACTCTGGTCGCCCAGCCGGGAATCAAACCCAGGCCTTTCTTGTTGTGAGGCGGCAGCGCTACCCACAAAATTATTCACTAAATTAATTAATTTAGTATAACTAAAGAAAGAAAGAAAGGAAAAAGAAGTTGGACTGGGAGTGAAAATGAGCAATGATAAGTGAATATTTTTCTGTTACTCTGCTTAACCACCGGTGGACCATTCAGAAAACACTGAGCAAAATGCCAGTGGACCGCCAGCTTTACCATCAGTGGGCCAACAGGGGTCCACTATCCTCTTGCTATCAGGGTTGTGTCGACATTAGGGATGCATTAGGGATGGCGGTGGGACGGGCGTCAAGCTTGTGTGTCTCAGAACTCGACGTCTTCTTCTCGGCCTTCTTTAATAAGGACATGTGAGGGACGTTTTGTTCCTGAGTCTGACGTCATTTTAAAGGAATTAAAAACACAAGCACTGCTCACTGCTGCTCATCTCACTCTGACTGGACTCACATGTTGCTGGTTGTCATGGTAACGTCAACACTAAGTGGTTCTATACGTATGCGCATAATTTTGGATCTGATTACTTGTAGTGAGCATGTAAACATCAGCTTGTTGAGTAGAGTGAGAATATAAACACCTCAGTCTTAATCTATAATCGGAATGAATTCAATTCATAGCCACTGTGCACTGAAATATACACAGTAGGGCAGTACGGTCTTTCGAACACCTGTTTTAAAGAGCATATAAAAAGTCACTTTTATACCTTGCAATTCTATTTAGTCAAACAGAGTGAAGTTGCATGTATGGACTTTGGTAGCAAACGTTAGACGGCTTAAAGGAATGGCAACAACAAAATCCCACAAGTTAATAACAACATAAAACTACAAGGATCTGACATAGCATTTCTTCATTTATTTCATTCATTTAGTTATAATTATTCAGTGGCTGTTCGTTCATCTGTTTGCACCTGCAGTGGATTGTCCCAAGTATTTGAGCCTCCTGAGACCTTGTGGTCTGAGATCCCTCAAAGTCCTTGGCAGTCAGAGGCTCCTGGGCTCCTGGGCACTGACCCAGTCAGTAATCCATCCCTGCTATAGAGTCTGTATAGTTAAAATCTTTCTTGCAGTATTGGGGAAATATAATGCCAGCTACCTTTGAGAAGTAGAGGGTCTTGAACTCATTCTGGTCCAATTTCATCCAAACTCGACTACAGAGACTTTTATTTTGCCTTCAAAGAAGTAATCTCTGGTATCTCAAGTTTGTTATTGCTGAGAATTGCTTAAATGAGTAGCAGGTTTGAATATTTCAGCACTAAACATTGAAGTCATTTTATGATTTACCTAAAATGTATTTTTAGATGAAATATTTACTTTCAATCTGTATTTTGGGTAATGGTTGAACCTTCGAAGTGACCTTGTCAGACAGTATCATTTTGAACATAAAGAAAAATCCCATGATCTTCAGGAAATTAAGATGTTGCAACTTCATGTTGTATATTTGACTTAAAAAAAATACTTAAAACGGATAAAAGTGTTCAGACACGCTCTAAAAATAGCTTAACTTAAAAAAAAATACAAGGTTAATCTAACATTTTACATTCACTGAATTTCAGATAAGTTAAATGTAAAACACAAATTATTCTTCTGTCAGCTTAATATCAGACATTTAATGAACTCAAAGTTTTTACGTTAAAAAGTTTCATAATTTTTAGAGTGTTACAGGGTTGAGTGAATGTGAACTAAATGTACATTTTTCATAACCTAGAACTCATGGAAATCAGGCTAAACATCATTTTGTTGTAAAGTTGTAAAATGCCTCTTCATGGAGAAGCTTATCACAGTAGTTAATGCCCTCTAGAAGAACATTTAAGGAGTTGCACAAGCCTATTTCATCCCCAGTTTAACCACATGCTAGAACTACTGTGGAGACTGAGGATCCCAGGATCTCACGTTTGTCACGTAGGTCACGCAAGATTATTATTGATTCTGGGTTTCTAAGATTACACTAGGCTTTATCTGCACAGTGTAACTGAGCTGCTTACTGTGACCGCTAGTCATTTCATATCTGAGATATTATCTCATGTTTTGGTAAGGCCACATATTCATAAATCCTCTCAGAACTCAGAGAAAGAGCAGGTTTGAGAACTTTCAACTCCGGTAAGCAGTTGTAGGCCAATTTATGTGTTTTTCAGGTATTTTAATCCTTTCAACACTGTGTATTTAACCTCTTATTCTCCAGGTTATATTTTGGTTTTTCCATCTGAATTTACATGACCAACTTGTAAGGCAAATTATTCAGTAATTGCATGAAATAAATGCAATTTTTTATTTTATTTATTTATTTATTTATTTTTTTGTAAAAGCTCCCCTCAAATGAACAGAAAATGTGTTTTATGAATATACTCATATTGCTATATGCTTACAATTTACTGCTGAAAGCCAAAAATCTTACACGCTCTTTGTATTATTTTATAAAAATAATTTTTCACACAGCAGATCATTGGAGACGCCATCTGTTTTATAGTTTATAGCCCAGATTTGTGGAAAAATGGGTCGACTTTCAGTAGAAAAAAAATTGTGAGTTCAGCTTCTTCTATTATAAGGGTTTAAAATTACATCACCCATCTATTTAACTGGAAAGAAGACAGTTACAGACTTATACGACACCCACCTGTTGAATGTAGCTTATGAAATATGAAACTTATGAAGAATATGACGAAGTGCATTGTGGAACCACTGGTGGTTCCAAGGAGTTTAAGAGGCTACACATAAATTCAAGAGAAAACACAATGGAACGGAAATAGGTTGACTTAATTTTGTCCATTTTGCATAGTGTTGTATATATTTTACCTAGACACTTCATTCCTCACCAGCTATCCTGAGCCGTGGACTGCTAAGAGGAAAGAAAAACAGATTTTAAGTAGATGGATACAACGTTAAGCATCACAGCTGCAGTATACAGTGGCGCTGTCAAGGGTTTCTTTTTTTCGAATGTGATTTTTAAGCTTGCTGGAAGATTCTTAAATGAAATGCTTAATTCTTTAAATGATTAATGAAGAATCGTTTTTGACACAGTGCCAGCAGTAATGCATTCTGCATTCTGCCAAACCAGTGGGCCCTTCTGTGCAAACATTTGGTGGTTTAGCCTGAATACAATCTTAAGACTATGAGAATTTTGTTTTCAATGTGTTTGAGGTCAAAATTACAAATTAGGCTTTAAAAATGCCAGGAAAAAAAAGAACACCAAACAAAAGCAGTAAAGGTGGACTGGAGCTGTTAATAGAACGGAAGCTCATTGTGGCAGTCATGCAAAAACAAAACCATGTATGTACATATTTTTTTATTTATTTTTTTTTAGCAAAATTCATTCTGAATGGACCAATAGAAATGGTCCACATTTACTTTGAAAGAAATCTTTTTACATTAACTTCAAAAGTTTGTTGTAAGGAGTAATAAAGTTTTGTTTCAGTTATAAAACATCCTATAGCAAAGTTTAAGAATTTTCAAGTTTTCCCCTCATAAAATCTCTCTGTTTCTGTGTTAAGATGTAATGTTGTCTCTACTCCTGAAGTGTAAAAGTTTAGGCTAAAGGTGAAGCATAAAGTGCTTTGGTGTCAGCTAAGGACCCTTTCTAGACTCAGCGTTTATCTTTCAGTCTGAGGAAAGGACAAACTGAACCCAGAATATTTCCATTATTCTACAACTGAATTTCATGATCTATAGATAAAGTTTCGAAAAATGTATCTGTAATGAATTAGTCAAAAATAGTTCATTATACAGTTTTACATCAAAGCCACAACATTTTTGAGAGGCAACAAACATTAAAATTTCAGCCAGTTGAACACAACATATTCACAGCTTGCCGCACACTACAGATGACAACATGGGCATTGTGGTGCTATTACAAAACAAAAAGTAGGCCTGTGAACATTTCGGCATATTGTAATGAAACGAGGTGAGGCGAGGGGCCCAAGCATTACATTATCAATAGGCCAAAATATTCCCACCATCATTCCTGGCAGTATACTATTAAAGCTTTGCTGATAGTGGGCATTCCCAAAAAAAGCAAATGCAGAACATTTGGAGTCACATGAAAGACAGATATTACACATTGAGCTGAAATGATTTCAAAACCTTCTTTCTTTATGCACAAAATTCTTGAGACATTAGACATGACCTTCAGTTTGAGCCATAAATTTACAAATCTGGTCAAAAAGAAAAACTTTTTTCAACCAAAACTTTACAATGAAATTACAATACTTGCAGTATGTAAATACAACAAAGATAATGATTCTATTAAAAAAATGAACTTGTTGTAGGTAGACATCACGTGCATCATTCATACCAACACATTGTTAAGGTGCAAATTGTCATTGCTTGCTTCTCTACTGAGATATACAGCAATCAGCCTTAACATTAAAGCGTCCTCCTTGTTTCTACACTCACTGACGATTTTACCAGCTCCACTGACCATATAGTAGCACTCTGTAGTTCTACAGTTACAGAATGTAGTCCATCTGTTTCTCTGCATACTTTGTTACCCGGTTCTTCAATGGTCAGGACCCCCACAGGACCCCCACAAAACAGCTAGTATTTAGGTGGTGGATCATTCTCAGCACTGCAGTAACACTGATGTCGTGGTAGTGTGTGTTGCGCTGGTGCGAGTGGATCAGACACAGCAGTGCTGCTGGAGTTTTTAACACCTCAGCGTCGCTGCTTTACTGAGAAAAAATATCCAGCCAACAGCGTCCTGTGGGCAGCGTCCTGTGGCCACTGATGAAGGACTAGGGGATGACCAACACAAACTGTGCAGCAGCAGATGAGCTATTGTTTCTGACTTTACATCTACAGGGTGGAGCAACAAGGTAGGAGTGTCTAAGAGAGTGGACAGTGAGTGGACACAGTGTTTAAAAACTCCAGCAGCACTGCTGTATCTGATCCACTTGTACCAGCACAACACACACTAACACACCACCACCACGTCAGTGTCACTGCAGTGCTGAGTGACACTGTCGTGCTGATTGGAGTATCATCCGTAACAGCCTCAGCTTAAACATACTCACACAGCACTGATTAAATGGCAAGAAATCATGAAATCCCATTTCAGTATTCTTTGACTTAGCCTTGTAAAGACCGAACTCTATGACTGAACTTCATTTGGTTCAATCTTTGTGAGGAACAGACTGCATGTTAAATACATTCTGACATATCTGAACATTTTTTGATCTCGGAATCCATATATAAGAGGACTGAGTAGCCTTGGAATAACATTAGACAGTAGATAGGTACTGAACAAAATTATGCTTCTATATTTAGGGAACAATGCTAAGAAAAAATAGTTTATAAGTGGAGTAACATAGGAGAGCATACAAAGAAGGAGCTGCAGGCCATGGAGCAAAATAGTGTTCCGGGCTTTTCTGGCAGAAACCTGATCAGAGGTTGCAGCTTTAGCTGCCTGAAGAACCCTGAAGTAAGTAAAGATCAGCGTCATCCACACACATGACAAAAACATTGACTACACAGATCACTCTCATGAGGTGCTGATTTGTGCCAAAAAGACTCTTGCTGTAGCACATAATGGATGTTGAGAAAATACTGATGGGTTCATTCACCAAAACAATGAAGATATCAGTCAGTGCAGGAATACAAGACAGAAGCCACATCAGGCCGATGAAGATGTAGGTCCTTTTCACTGAACAAAGCTGAGGGTGATGCAGTGGTTTGCAGATGGCAATGTAGCGTTCCAAGGCCATTCCAGCTAGATTCAGTGGAGTGTTTTCTGCAGTTATTGCGGCGAACAGAAGCAGAAAACTGCAGACTGTGACATTCAAAAGAGGTACAGTATAAACCAGGACGTGCAAAGTGACTGAAAGGAAGAGCGTAATTATGTCATTGATGACGAGATGAATGTACAGAATGTATCTTGTATCAGTGTAGAAAACTGGATTTTTAAAAAAGGCAATCACAAACATTCCATTGATGTAGGTTATGATGACACCCAACCCAACCGCAACTAAGTTCCTCATAAAAGCCTCTTCATCAAAAGGGTTCTGGCTGGAGTTCATCCTCACCTTTGGATGAATTCTCTTGTTAAGTTGTTTAGCCAAAAAGATATACAAGAAATATCTGCTGAGCAATTACTGCTAAATATTTACAGAGGATACATTCAAACTTCTTGTTAAACACAATTACAGAAATGATTGTAAATGACATTAAAGAAAAGATAGATCTGCTAGATACTGAGTCCAGCAAAGACTCCAGCAGATGTTAAGCTGCTACTTTTATACTGTTTCAGGCTCAGTTATTGTGGCTTACTTTTCCCTTGTGGTAATGACAAAAGCAGACAAATCTAGATGATACCAACAACAACAACATGACATTCAACACAACCATCATCTCAAGAATACCAAGAAATTTCCATATTGAATATTCAGATTTGTACTAAAACACAAGGCAATGAACAGATTCTCATTCCACTGAATACAATGTTTATTTTTTATTTATTTATCCACAAAGTAATCACTGGAGATACACAGTCGTCTATTATCTATATTTTTGTACAATCCTGAAATATTTAAGCTCCGTTCATCATAGCAGCTTTAAACCAGGTATGGTGCTGACCTCTAGTGGTTCAACTCTGAAACTGCAGTATGTGCAGTTTAAGGGAGCCTAGTGGGTGATACACTTTTGTTTCATTTAGGTCATTTTATTCAGTATTTCACTGTTAAAAGACTTACTAATCTAACTTAATCAAGAATAAAATGACTTGCATACCCTACAGTATACAGCACAGTCCATTGGTATTTGGCACCATACAGTTTTTGTTGGTTTAGCTTTCGTACTCCAGCACCCTGAATTTAAAATA
>JAILXH010225628.1:10039-27779 GCA_023558415.1 Piaractus mesopotamicus | reverse complement strand
TACTAGACTATTTAATGAGCTGAATGACTGAAAACCTTTATGGACATCCGGGCATGCAAATCTTATTTCTTCAAAGCACAGTCCAGTTGTCTCTGAATTTATCCTCTGCCAACTGACTGGACAGCCCTTAGTACATCTCTTAAAATGCCAGCTAGGTGTGGTACTGCTAGAGTTCATAGCGTGCAAGGTCATGGCTGGCAGTTCTCTTATCAGTGCTTAGACAGAGCTGTGTAACTGTGGTTGTCATGGTGTTTTGTGACCTCAGAGCTGTGTGCAGTTATCCGAGACAGCAGCTAGGTTTAAGACTATGGCTTAACAATATGTTATTTGTTAATAGTTATTGCAAGATTGGCTATTTGCAATACTGATATTTCAGAAGACTGTAATACACAAGTGGCCCCTTTAACCAATCACTATGGTTTTTCTGTGCTGGAAGCATCTGAGCAAGACACACAAGACACATCACAGTTGCAATATGCAGCAATGTAATCACAACGTGGAAAAATAAGGGGGAAGAGGCCTCCCTTAAGAACAGTGTCCATTTACTGTAAAGCTAAACCATATCTGTGTATGATATGGGTAGTGCAGTGAGTAACACCTTTGCCTTCCATTCTATAGACTATATTTAAATATACTGTATTTAAATACAATCAATACATTTCACACTGAAGTACTTCACGCAATATAATTCATATGTCTGACTACTTGCATTTTTGCACATTTTATTTCTTTATTTCTTTATTTCGGCTGCTAGAATTCTGTATTAACTAAATACTGAATTCCGCTACAGTTGTTCTGGTTGCTACTTACGACAGCTTAAATGTAGCCTAATTCTAGCTAACTATCATGCGCTAATGCTAGCTTGGTAGTGAACTGAAATTTGTGTCTTTATGATGAAAATCTACCTAATATTTCCGGGGCAGAATGCTAAAATGGGCATTGTGCTCCATGACTGGAAGGACTTCTTACCTCAAAACTTACATTTTCACTTATTAAAGAAAAAAAGGGAGAAAACTTTTTACACTCTTAAAACCAGTGATACTCTCTCCACAACTCCCTCATCTGTTTTAGAAACTTGTCTTGTATAACTTGCTTATACATTTTGCCATTTCATGCCACATCATCAGCATTAGGTCGCTGTGATATACACTAAGCCAGAAAGTCAGTTGTTTAATGTGCTTGTGTCATTTCACCCAAAGAAGTGTCATAATACAATGCAGAGTCAGAAAAATCGGTCACCTGATAAAGGTGTTTATTCAGCTTGACATTAAAGTTGGCAAAAGCAGCCTTTATGACAGCATTATTCCATTGGAATAATAAGCCTTTATAAATGTTTATGTAGATTTATGTCAGGGGTGTCCAATCTTATCTGCAAAAGGGCTGATGTGGCTAAAGGTTTTCGTTCTAAACAAACAGGAGCTCACCTGATTCCACTTGCTTGATCAGTTGGTCTTAGTCTTCAAAGAACTAATCATGTGTGCTTTTGTTTAGTTGGAATGAAAACCTGCATCCACACTGATCCTTTGCAGTTAAAATTGGACACTCCTAGTTTAAGTCAGTTGTCATTATGAGTCTATGCAGATGTAGCCCTATGCTAGACCCTCTCTATCACAGCCACTACCTTCAACACTCAATTCTATCACTGCTCCTCATACTGAGATGATGCTACCTTTTGTATAGCTGTAATTACTCAGACTAAACATCAATCTTTTCCATTTATGATGTGACGGTTTGCTACATTTGAACAAAGAATTCACAGCAGGACTTGATTTAGAAAGTGACAGTTGTCTTTAATTTGCAGCTGGTAATCAAATCAATTGTAACAAGCCTCGATGTAATTGAATAGACAGAGACACACTGGGAAAGATCTGAGTGATCATTGTTAGAATCGATATAAAATAGGCTCAAAAATCCATTTAAACTTGTTGGAAGCACAAGGCAGAAAAGCTGTGCATCTGATCAGAGTGTCTTGCTTTCTTTAAGTAGCTATTAGCACCCGTTTGATCCTCTTCTGACACAGATCTATTATTGTGCAGAAAGGGATGATTGGCCATTTTCTGTCTTTGAAACCTCACTTCATCGTGGGCTGGCACCAAAAGGACTGGTAATGAAATTTTGTAATTTTCATGATGAGTCATCGGTAGCCCTTGCAGACAATGTAGCTTTAGTGCTTAGCCAGCAGGGAATCGGAGTGATCCATTGTGGTTTAAAAGGTGCAGTAAGTAGAGCTGCCCTTGAGTGTGTATGTATGAAAAATATTATTTAGAATACATTGGAATGGTGCACAGTCTTGAGAAGTAAAATGATATCTACGAGCAAAGAAGCCAGCCACATGACTCACAGTAAACCTGTAGTATTTGTCTTGCAGAATAAACGAGCTATTTGCTGTACCCGCTGTTGTATTCACTGCAGAACAATATGAAACACACAGACTGTCTGTTTCATCATCCTGCACTGGTGCTGTTGTTGCATTCACTTGGCTGCAACCACAGACGTAATAAGTCTCCTTTAGAACTGAATATGTGTTTAATAATACATACAAGCATTAGTGCACATTTTCTGTATAATAATTTGTATACAGGGTTGTGCAGAATCAGAGACCACCCTTTATTTATTTAATCTGATTAGATAAGCCACTTGCATAAGGGGAAAAGTCAGAAGTTTCCAAAACTGGAATTTTAAAAATGATTGAACGATGCAAAGAAAATGTGACTCCTAATAACCATGCACCATCATTTTCCACTGCATCTGTCACTGTCAGCTTACTGAGAACAGCAAATAGACAAAATAATTACATTTGCAAATCAAATAAAGAAGCCGCTGATGTTTTCACAACAATGGACTGACCAGCCTAGAGTCCAGACCTCAGCATCACTGAATGTGTTTGGGATTACTTGGATTGTGAGAAGCAGAAAATGCAACCAACTTCTAAGACTGAACTTTGTAAATATCAAAAAAAATTTCTTTGGAAGATTGAAAGCAAGTCTCCCAAAAAGAATGGAAGCTGTAATGAAGACAATGGGTGGACACACTGAAACTTCCTGTCAGATGGACATTTTCTGATTTCTTTTTGTACTAAATCATACTCAGCAGTCCATTCAAACATGCTTACACAATGGCTGGCACCTATTGTGCTCTATATGAAGGATAGGGAGTAATTTGAGAAATAGCTTCAGACTCTGCCCCGAGGGATTAATGCTGCTCATAGAGCCAGTCACCAGTAAATGACTCACTCTAATAACACAGCGAAACTAGATCATTTACATGATCCTCTTCTGCCAGTGCTGCTGGCTCCATAAGTGCCATTGCGTTTATTAAGTACCTGCTGTGTGGTCTGGGTGGTCTGGCTGAATGTTCTGGTGTCTCCGTTTGTGCCGCTGTATATATAACCCTTTCAAAGTGCTGATCTGGGTTCAGTTTTGCCATTTATCCCCGAATCCACGAATACATTCAACAAATGAAGTGCATAAATAATTAGACATTTTTTGGCTTGTTGACTTTTTTGTTGTTGTTTTGGTCCAGCACATTAAATAGATTTGCATAGTAACAATGAGTAAGGTGTGTTAGTTGAAGGGCATAATGTCAGCTTTAATTATCAATTTAACATATCGCTGTTGTCGGAGCGAATCTCGTATCTTCAAAATAGTAACTTTAATAGGAGAAGCAAAAAACCTACTTTACTTTTAATGTAAGTCAATGGAACCAGACATTTTTCGGAGTCATTTTGGGCCGTTTCTTTTGGTCCATTCATCATGAAATTTACACACAATATAAAGGCCAACAGGTATTTTCAAATGATGTCAGAAAGTGAAAAACGTCAAAATTGGAGATACGAGGTTTTGTTCCAACAGCAGCGATATTTGCATGTATGTTAGATGATCTCCGTTGGAACCGTAGCCATTTTAATATGTAGTTTCCTCATTTCAGGGGACCATAAGTAATTGGATGATTGGCCGCTGATCATTATCTTGACCATGTATATTGTTGCATCACGTGTAACAAAGTAGAAGGATATGCAGTTTCAGCCCTAAAAGGATAGGAACTCCTTTTAGGGTTGAAATTTGTCCAACAGAGCTTCCTGCCCTTCGCTAATGCATCTGTCCAATATCTACCCCATTCTGAGCACTACACAAGTGCATTCCCTCTGGAGTAAAGCCCTTGCTTAAAGCATTTTGTGACCTAGAGCTATACACTAACCTTTGACTGAGATTGTAGTCCACTCCTGCTAGCGCTTCAATCTGATGAGGACACCGGCAAAAGTCTCTTTCCTAAATCCATTACACTCATGAACATTTAATGTACACAAGTGCTGTCTGCAGTATGGCCACTTTGCACCACCATTTTTCAATTTAATATATTGTCGCTGTTCAAAATACAAACAATCAAACGAAAAACATGTATCTTCAGTTTTGTCAATTTTTATTTTTTATCATTTGATCACATTAGCTGTCCTTTACATTGTGTAGAAAATTCATGATAGACAAATAGAAATGCTCCACAATTGCTAGGTTTAAAGATTCTTTACATTAACGTATATTAAATGTTAAGACAGTTTTTGCCTTCTCTTGTAAAGTTACTGTTTTGGATACTTTTTTTTCTGTGGACAGTGTTTGACTGTGTTTGCATGAACTAATACTAGAATAGATGTGTGATTGCACAAACAGACACTGTAGGCACTTCAGTCTAATAAGAGTTTATTTATTATGAGATTTTATATATTAAGATCTAAACCAGGGCTGTCAAACTCAACCATGGAAAGGGCCATAATAAAAAATCTCAACAAATCAGCAAGGCAGAGAAAGCCTATGTGTTTATTTCATTTTAATTAAACATTTTGCTATAACCAAATAAGCTTTTGTTTTTTCAAAAAACACCAAAACTGCAACAGTAAGATGTAGGCACTTGTGGTACACCTTAAAAAAAGTCATAGTTTCCATAGTTAAAGCAAAAAGTCACCAGGTAAAGTGCAGTTAAATGCTGATTAACAGCAGCAAAGAATGCTTCAAAACATTTTTCAAATAACAGCCAAGTACAGACTCTATATTAAACTTCCAGCTTCAGCGCTTCCTTAGGATACACTTGCAAAGATAAAAATAAATAAATGTGCAAACTAATACATCTGCCCAGAACCTTACACTTTTAGTGGATATTTAAACACGGAACAAAAGTGAAATTAACGTCATTATATTCCGGTAAAACAAAATAAAGTCTCTTGTTTTCGTGCAGTCAATGAAAATACATTCTACTCACTTTCAGTGTCATCACATAAAATAGTCACCTTGTGTTCTTGGTTTCCGTTTAACAAAATCAGAGCATCAACATGAGAAGAATGTAGTCTTGATTGCTGTCAGGTTACAGTGTTCCCGGCTAAGGAAAAACTCTTTGGAACACTTTGGAAAGCTTGGCAAGACAAGGGAATCGAGTCTCATTGTGTGCCCACCATTGCAAAGGAGTTTCCATTATGGGAATGTGTGGTGCGTGGAAGTACTTCTGAATCTTAGTGCCAAAGGTGGTGCTGCTCCTTTTCTAGTGAGGTCCAAACAGTTTTTCAAAGTCCGTCTGTAGCCTTGATTGTGCACTTCTCCCCATCTCTGGCTCCGAGTCCACGTCTGCATGATCAGTGTTGTCTGTGAGGTTGGCAGTAACATTATCAATCAGGAAAGAAAATACATTACGTTATTGACACAGTGGTAGCCTACGAACTAGCTAAAAACCTTGTTAATAAAGGCAGATTTATATATTTTTCTAAATTAACCTGTAGCTTCATGACATTCCTGCTCCTCATCATGTGCCAGTTGAGTCAGATGGGCCCTGGCCTCCTGTATTGTTTGGTGTGGGAGGAACTGTAGGGTCCAACATGCAGGCCACAATAGGAATAGTCTCTGCCAGTTCACCAGACTCCAGTTATTGATAATTATTGATGTTGGGTGATATTGCCAGCCCTAGTCAAGTATAATACACATTTCCAAATGCACATTTTCTGTAAATGCAGACTTACATATGGCCAAACAACAATTCTGAGTCTGATTCAGATTCTATTACTGATTCTGTTTCTGGTTCTGGTTCTGATCCTGAGAGTGAGTGCGGGGAAGTGATCTCAAAGAGATGTGAACAATCAGGAGAGCAGTGTTGTTCTGAATGTCTAGAGCTTTCCAGAGCACCTGCTGCTGTGACTGTGAAAGAGCACACAGTACTTACAGCTCTACAGAAAGAGCTCAGGTGGGTGATATGATACCCACACCAGCAGCCTTGTGGGGGATACCTGTTCTGAGTGAGAGCACTCTCACGCTCTTACAATGGCTTCTTCAGTGCCCTACTTTTTCATGTAACTTCACCATTGTATAATCAGCACCATTCGTACGAGCAGGACTCTGGAGCCTCTATCATCTTTCGGCCGTGTCAGAGGGCACCAGTGCCCAGGCTGCCTCTGTAAACAGCCCCTGCATAAGTGGAGGGGGCAGGCTGGGTCTGTAACTCTATCTGCAGTTTACCCAGCATGTTAATGAAGAGCAAGCAAACACATCTGTCAGTCGATGCTGATTTCCCAGCCCTGTCACCGTGTTTGCTTCAACACGGCAATGAATAGAGCAGCAATCCATAAGCTTTACGACCATCGCTTGCTCCTGATTGTACCCAGGCCATTAACATTTGGACAATGAGACAGCGCTGCGTCTGAAAGGGAAAAGGGAAACAAACACTGTTTTGGGTTCCTCTCAGTAAAGCGATAGTGGGGGAGTGGCATTTAGAAAGAGATCTGCTAAAAAGCCCTTCATTGTTTTATGTTTGTTTGTTCTTTTGTTGTTACATAATGGTAATTAAGGGGAAACAATTACAGTGAGAAAGAGAAAAAATAAAGCATCAGATAACCACGGAGAGGGAGAGGGGTAAGAGAGACAGAGAGGGAGAAAATAAGACTGACTGAATAGAGACAAAGAGACAATAAGGCGAAGAGCGCTTTAAGAACAGGAGGTAACCTGTCTGCTTTAACATTTTCATTTTACTTATAAGAGTTTTGAAAATGCAAGTAAAATTAAATTGTTGAGGTGTAAAAAAGTCATTGAGATGTTTTTTTTTATGAAGTGGTCCATTCTACAAGGTACGTATTTCGCTCATCAAGGTACAAACAGTGTAAATGTACCCTCAAAGGTACAAGTTTTAAGGTACAAGGGTGCACCTTAAATAAGTTTTTCCTAGTGGAAAGGTAAGTATTTTTACATTTTCGTAAGCAAATGTTTTAAATCAGAACAATAAAATAAAAAGCCTGGAGACGAGACGGGGTGTGTGGAGGCAATACAACTTAGAAAATATAATTTCAATGGATTATGGTACAATTATGTTCCTTGACCAAAGGTACTGAGATGTATCCTTGAGGGTACCACCCCAGTGACGAGAGGGGTACTGCCCCAGTGACAGTTTACTACATTGTTTTCTGAGAGTGTAGAGAAACATATAGACTCTAATTTCTTCACAGTGATGGT
Organism: Piaractus mesopotamicus; assembly: GCA_023558415.1. Lineage (NCBI taxonomy): Eukaryota > Metazoa > Chordata > Actinopteri > Characiformes > Serrasalmidae > Piaractus > Piaractus mesopotamicus. The sequence goes on along the minus strand of JAILXH010225628.1, from coordinate 20,301 downwards.
GATAGAAAAAAGGAGTTGCAATGTCTACATCTCAAATATAGCTATGTTATTTATGCAGAGTGACCACTGAACCTTTATGTGTCTTGAGAGTTTTTGTTATTTTATGCTGATAATGGTAAAATGGTGTAAAGAAATTTTCTCTGGGTACTGTTTTGCATTAGAATGTACCTCTACATCACAGATACGTTTCTAAAAAATATGTTTCAGGACAAAACCTTCTCAAAACATCATAAAACAGTGTCTAAGAAATCAGGCAGCGTATCGGTAACCATTTCATGTCATAACTTTCTGTGGGCAAAGTTATTAATGGTAATGTTCATAATGGTAACATAATGGTAAATCTGGAAAAGTTTACTTTGGGGATATTTTGCCATGTTTTACACAGAATGTACCTCTCCACCATGAATGGATTTTAAAAAAAAATACATTTTAGGCCAAACCTTTTTCTCAGAACTATCAGAAAACAATACATTAGCATCAGGCAGCGTATTTGTAACAATTTTGTATAGTAAATTTCTGTGGGGGAGCTTCGAGAGGCATTAAACTCTTCAGACGTTTGGTTCTCATAGCTACCACTGTGAACAATTCTGACTATGTAAGTTTCTCTAAAATGGAGAAGTTTGCATCAAACTACTCTGAATGACTTTGTGTATATCTAAACCATTAATTATGCAGACATTTTGAAATATTGGTGGAATTCCCTTTTAATATAGTGTAAAACCAGATTATTGTTTTATAAACTTACTGTACTACTACAGCAGATCTTTTTCGCAGTGAGGGAGTGTGATGGGTGCTACAACACACTTGAAAAAGTGGAATGGCTGTACTTTCCCTCATTACTTTTAGTTTGGACAGAGAATGAGATCATTCTGGCAACTTGCTAAATGCCACAAATACACCTCATCCATTACCACTGCTAGGGATATTTATGGCGAGAGTTCTAAAAAGGCTGGAGAATATGTACACCCTGGAAGAAGAAAGATGATGTGGCAGCTTAAAAAGATAAGGAGCAAGTCAGGGGCATCCTTAATGTTTTTGCACTTTCTCTCTCTCTCTCTCTCTCTCTCTCTGTCTCTCCCTCTCTCTCTCTCTCTCTCTCTGTGATGCTGAATTGGCCCACGTCCAAACCTGTTGTGTATTTCAGAGGGTGTGATTTATCGTTTGACTCCACAGGTCGGTCATCTTTATTAAAGTCAAGCGTTTGAATGGACATGAAAGAGCGGATGCACGGGGGGCAGGCGCCCAGAGCTTAATGAAATGTTGTCCTGATTAATTCACGCAAAGCCGAGGGACACGAATGACAAAGAGGACTTTGTCTGCCTTAATTAGTGGCTTCCAGTTCTGCCATCGCTTTCATGCTTTGCCGTGTTTGGCCCATCTGCTCTGATTAATTATCAGCAGGCACTCTAAGAGGCCAGCACTGTGAGGCCCTCACTGATGGAGAGAGACGTTTAAGAGCGAGCCTTGTTAAATCACGATTTGTCTGGAGACAAGAGGATGTGGCACTTACCATGGCGTCGATAAACGCCCTTCAACGTCTTACAGCTCCTCAGCGCTCCAGCACTTCATCTCCTCTGCAGTGCCAGCGCAGTTTATTTTAACCCTTTGAAGTTAAACAGATATAGTAATATATTCTAAATAGTAATAGATAATACATAATTAATTACATCATGAATTGAAATGAACATTTACATACGTACTGACAAGTTCAAGTCTGCACTTCTGATTTTTTTCTATTTGTTTTGGTATCAAGAAATAAAAGCATAGCAAAACTGCAATGGATGGAAACAAGGCTATACACAGTATTATCTTCAAAAAAACATCAGCTCAAATCATAATAAAATCTGTAGGGATACACCAATGTGGGAAGTTTGGGAGATTTAATTTGCGTACATATGTGCTGCATTTAGTACGAAATCCATCTTGATTAGGGTTAATGAGAAAATGTATTTCTGTTGAGCTAGTAAAGCTGTAAAATGCAGACATTTTAGCACAGCAACCCAACGTCACCTTCTAAAGTAAAGGAACTACATCATCAAATATCCAGAGGCGAACCATGACTGTTCAAGCTAGGCCTTCACTTTGGTCCATAAAAGGCCAAAAAGAGGAAAAAAACAGCTCCAAAAATGCTCATTTCTGCTACACTCCTATAGGATGCCAGTTTGTTAGCTTTAAACTAATGGCAATTCACATGAAGATTTTTTGTCCATTCAAAGCTTGTAAAAGACATTGCATGCTTTATTTGAGGCTCATAACATACAGTTATAGCATAGATTTTACCTTGTAAGTTTTATAGTGACTCCTTCAGTAAATCCCCGGTATAGAGCTGCCTTTATTTCCATTTCTAACAACACGGTTAGGCTACCACTCATAGTCACAGTCAGTGATGTATCTAGGACTTCCAGAAGGCCTACAGTGACCTTTTCCCACCCACTGAAAATCAAAATGTGATTGGCCTAGTTCTGTTAGTAGTTAATCTGGCATGTGAGGCATTCAGTTCAGACTTTATGTACTAACTAATGGGAGAGCTTACTTGGATGTAACTGCTCAGATACCACAAAGAACAATCCCCTGATTGCATTTCTGTTTGACATTTCAAGAACTGGACCCCTTTGTTTCCAACCAAAACTATGAAAACAAGAATATTGTTACGGTACTTTCAGAGTTTAAATGATGAGTCTATAAAATAAAAATGACATGAACTAAAATGAACTAAAAGTAACAGACATGTACTTTTTTATTTTATAGAAATCAGTAGGCCGCCTTTGTAGGCCTAGATGGCCCAGACAGTTCTCTATGGCAGATACTGATTTGAGATATCAGAAATCTTAAATCTGTCTGATGCCATTATATATATATATTTTAAGCATCTGCCAATACCAAAATTGTTCTGATATCATCGTGCATTTCCAAAATATCTACTCAAATGATAATAAAGTATGCTTTTCTACCTGCAAGCAAAAAATGATTCAACTAAATGTATGAAGAGATATTTTATTGCATATGCACCATGGGGGATCAAGGAGGATTACTGTCTCTAGATCTTAAAGGGCAGTGAGTGCGTTTCTTTGGCTTTTCGTGAACGGCAGTCTTCTGGCTGTCCTGCGCATTAGGGCTTGTCTAACATGACAGAAGAGCTTGCGGGAGCAGTTGCGGTTGTTCATGGCGAGGCTCCAGGCTTGGTGTGTGTCTCCCACTGGGCGGGTGACATTTACTCTGACTGATCTGGCGGCCTCGTAGCCTGTCATCCTGCTTCCCTCGACCCGCCCCATCGCTCCTGGACCTCTTCAAACGCTGACATGAAAGCATTGAGGGCCAAGAGGCCAACAGCTACTTTCCTCCCTGGTATCAGAGTAGTCCACTGCTGGGAGGGTTATGCATGATGATGTATTAGGCTAGTGGTAAGCCCTACTGGGGCACATAGTATTGGGTCAATAACTTTGATTTCTAGGCGATTATGATGCTGTTGCTGAGTCTGAGTCTGTATCTTTAAACTTGCCCTAGGGAGTAGAGTAGGTCTGAGGATGTTTTAAATGCTAGTCTGCCATTTCATTCTCCTGAATCATGTGTATTCCAAACCTGCAACTTGATGGGTCACTATCATAATGCTGTTATTTAACAGTTCTTAGTTGTGGGCAGTTTCTAGCAGTGTCTGAAGCAGTCTTCTAATGTCATTTTTAATCTCATGGTGATTGTAACTGAGCTCAGGGTAATGGTGAACTGTAAGGCATATTTGTACTTTAGCCAGGAGATGATGAATTCCAGCTACAGCTCTGCCTACCCTGTAACATTTATCAAACAGACTCAAACACTGACACGGTTTATTAATAAACTTTGATATTTACGTCATACTTCAGACCAAATCAGATTACATTAGTGAAACAGTTGCAGTGGCAAAGTGTTGCAGTGGGCAGTATGACAGTGTTTATATTTATTATGATAAATAATGTCACATTATGTCACAAGATGATTTTATGAGCTTATTGTGGCTGTTGTCAGTATATTAAGGACACTGACCAACTGCATGTTTCATTACAAATAGAGCATAAACGATCCAGTTTGATTGAATTTATTGCAGTTCAGAATGTAAAACATTGAGCAATAATCACTGTATTCATGATTTTTGATAGTATTTGATAGTCCACTGTAGATGTTTTGTAGATGCTCAGTCTGTCCTTAACTATTATTCAGCTAAATATCTATTAAATGCAACTGAACTTGAAGTTGAGTGTGAAAGATTCTATTAAATGTAACCCTAAACCTAACCCTAAACTTAACTTCAACCCAAAACATACCCCTACTCCTGAACCTAACCCTTACCCTAATGTTGTTAATAATCAACTACGACAAGAAAGTTTGTTAAGTATCAGAAAGTAATTTAAGTATCTGTAGATCTTCTATGAGGACCAGCAAAATAAATTGTGAGCTATTTTTAAATGTGACCTAACAGGTTATCTTGTTCTTTTTCTGTTCCATTTGTTTTGGTACTAAACATTACCATGGATATGATGTATCAAGAAAATGTCTTGAAATATCATAATGTGGTGATATTGTGATATAAGTATTGCTATATTTTTGCCACATTACCCACCCTACCACAGAGTTTGGGTGCTGTTTGTTTCCACTGCTAGAAACCCGAAGAGGTGGGGATGGCAGGGGCAACTTAATATTTACTTTGCTTGTTTTTTCCGCATAAAAAAAAAAAAAAAGAATATGACTCTTTGCCTTAGCTAACTTAGTGTCAATTTGGTTAGCGCTGTGTGTCACTGGTTCATGCCAGAAGTAACGTAAAGTGCTGCGTTTCTGTGACACTTTTGCTTTTACATGGTGGTCGTGAGTGAAGAACAACACAGAAGTATTTTGTACATGCTTCTAGGACAGGGTGTCCAATCTTATTCACAAAGGTTTTATGCAGGTTTTCACTACTAGTGTAAAATGTACTTCACAGAATTAGTTTTTGAAAAAAATAAAAATCAAAATAATAAAAAATAGGTTGTGAAGGTGACCTGTGAAGGTTTCCATGTTTTCATTGTGGTGTTGCCCTGTGTACAGAACCAGCCAAATGTTTGGACAAACCTACTTATGAAGAGCTTTCATTATTTTTCACATTGACCAATAATTGCAAGTGCATCAAAGTTATGAAATAACCCATGGCCCTCCTTGATGTAGCCTTGCACGTTCACCTTTTAAGCAGCTTCACGAGGATGAATCTGGGATGCTTCTGGGAAGTTCTTCGTACACTGAGACCCTGTTGGGGTTGTTCAAAGCTATTTGTTGGGGAGCATTTAACATGTATTTATTTGAATAAAGAACAGTAGTAATATTTAGATTTTTTTATACACTTTTTTATCTTTGAAGTAAATGCATACATAAGCAACCACTTTTTACTATTTATATTTGTATAAGAAGCACATTTCAGGCATTTGAGCATTAGATCAAAATATCTTTAAAATGATGAAAAACATGTATTCAGCCAGGTGCGTCTGAACTTTTGACTGATACTGTATGTATACGGAGCCATGGGGACCGTGGAGTATCTCAGGGTTAAGGATCTTACTCATGGACCCAGTTTCAGCCACAGGGCTCTGTCAGCTTTGATGAAACCCATAACCCCATGTTTCATAGCCAAACCCTTGTTAAATGCCAGATACTGACTATGTGATTGTGTTTGTGCTCTCCTGTGCAGGTTCTGGCTGAGGAGGAGAAGGGCTCCACAGAAGGTCTGGAGGATGAAGACTGGGAGAGGGCTCTGTCTGTGGAGCGGTTCGGGGACATAATTACCGAGTCAGGCACTAATGGTGCAGACAAAATGGGCCGCAGCTACAATGAGAAGGATTTTGAATGTGAGTGCCTCAGTTTCAGATAAATTAAAGGAGAATTACACATTTGGCAGTTTTTCAAAATTTCTGCATAATTAAATCAATAGGATAAAAAGGTCGTTCAGAGTAGTTTGTTGTGAAATGCACCATTCTACAGAAACTTGCTGAGTCACTATTGCTCACAGCATTTGAAGTGTTTAAAGGGGACCAGCCACGCCGTCAAACAGGCTTGATACATTTTCCAGCCCTCTAAATAAACAGTCAGAACAAACATTATGAAATTTACAGCATTCTTATGAAGCTTTTTTATTTCAGAACATATAAAGCTTGATTCCTAGAATTCATTTAGACTGTTACAGTTGGTCAGGGCGTGGTTATATTGGCACACTCCCTAGTCTACCTTGGGTCATTTAGCTTTGCAACATTTTAAAGATCTCAGATTTCTGTGGAATTAACAGACGTTTTTATTCCGAGTCAGTCAGTATGCCCGCTTACTGTTGAAGCATGTGCATGATAAAGTCTTTGTTACACACAGTAGAAGATCTGTGAAAGAAGCAACAGTTAAAAAGTTGCTGCTGCTTTAAAAAACAAAATGCATTTGTACTGACACGTGTTGAAAACTCTTCAAGCCAGAAGATTTCAAGATGGATTTAAAGTTTGGATTTTTAAACAGTCTAGACTGTAATTCTTTCCATGGACACTCAGCAGAAACAGAAAACCTGAGCTGAGGCAGGCAGTCTGTAGAAACTGAGCTAACACTGCTTTAACTGCTAGAAAGACTGCTTGCTTGACAACATTGGAGAATATATTTCAAAATAAGTCAGCTCAGCAGATTTACCTGAAATAGATTCAAATAAATTCAAAGATAAAATTGTTTTGCTTTCACAAGCGGAGTTCATAGACTCCACTGTGTTTTTGCCTTGTACTTGCCAGCTCAATTAAAAGTGGTTTGGTCTTTTTGTCACTTCAACTCCAGCTACTTCTGAGGCTAGTTCTTATTCCCTGTTGGCCTTTGCTGTTGTGAGTTTGAAGGAGATGTATTTGTGAATGGTTGTGGATGGAAGGGGTTGTGTGAGTGGATGGGGGTGAATGGGAAAGTCACTGTGGTGATTCTTGGGGAATGAGTCCTCTCTCTGTTTGAAACATACCCAGAAACGTCACTGGTCCATTGCTTCCTTGTTTTTGTTCTCTAAAGTGGCTTTGACGACAAAAAACATGTTTTATCAAACCTAAGGCATGACGCAGCACTATCTGACACAAGGAGATAGAGGCATTAAAGAGGAACAGCCAAAGCTGACTGTTCCACTTCAATGCCTCTAAAAGCTCCTTCACAGAAAGTTGTTACACTAGATGCTGCCTGATGTTTAAGACAGTGTTTTCTATACATTCTGAGAAGGTTTTGGCATAACACATTATTTGGACATCCATTCATGTAGGCAAAATAATCCCCAATGAAAATGGTTTATGGTTTTACCATAACTGTTTTACTGTTATCAACATTACATATAAAAACTCAGAGGAAACATGTAGGTTCACTGGTCATATTGAATACAAAATAAAACATATTTGTGTTGTACACATTGTGACACCTTGTTCTTATCGCCACCACTGTAAAGAAATCTGAGAGTAAATTTCTCGACAGTGTATCATTTCACATCAGAACACTCTGATCGACTTTGTTGACTTTGTCTCAACAGCTGAATTATACACAAATAATGAAAAATTGGTTGAATTCCCTTTTAAAGTGGCTCCTGGTATGTGTGTATTCTTTGGGATACTGTGCGGCGGGCTGCTTTCACAGTCAAATAGTGTCAGGCTTTGCTTGCTCAGCTCGTTTAAAAACTTGCAAATGACCAGCCATTATTTTCCATAATCAGCCTCTGTCAAAGAGAATGATCTTTCATGGGAAATGTTGTACCTCTTTAATGCTCAGCCTAGATTTTTACAGAATTTAAAATATCTGGCCTTGAGGAAGACAACTGTCCAATCCCTGCATCCTTCTGAACCCCTGAAGCTCCAATAATGGATGGCTTTCTCTCTCCCTCTGTGTTCCTGTATGTCTCTCTCTCCTCCCCTACCATCTTTTGAGGCAACATCTAAACCAGTTTTGTCCAACAGCCTCCTAAATCAAGCCCTACTTGTCGTCTTTCGTGTTGGGACAAATGTGTGATGTGGGAACCAGGTTGTGATTCACTGGTAGTAAAGCAGAGAGAGAAAGAACTGTACTGAAAGAAAACATAAACCAAAACACAACATCCATTTTTCTTCCTTTTATTGTTTAATATAAGCTTTTAGTGCTGCTCTGTGTGGAGAGAGCAATTCCTGTCAGTTTAAAAAATGATAGACTGCAGCACAGAGCTCTGTTTGGATTGTAATGTCGTTGTGATGTCATGTCAGCATTTGATGCGTGAGCACAATCGCTTTGACAGCTGGAACATTGAGCTAAAGCAAAGCATTCTTCATGCATCAAAGACAAAGAAGCAAAGAGGTTTGAAGAGTGTCCATTAAGGGGCCATATGGGGTGTGACTGACTGTGAAACATTCATTCTGTCTTTTGCTAATGTGATGCAAGTTGCATAAGAACCATTCCCTATATGTCTGTACAGAATGAGTCATAAACTTTCAGCTAATGTTGCACTTTTATCAAAAGGTGTTGCTGTGCCATTTGCTCGTACATACTTTTGCTCTGGCACTGGGGTGTTTGATTTTTGGTTCCTATGTAGCGAGAGGTCTTAGATTAAGTGTCTAGCTCAGATCGCGCAAACAGGACTTATCAGCCGGGATCAACCCTGTCATCCTTGGGGCCTTGGCTTTAGCTTAGGCCATAGCTTTTTATCCTGTCATTACTTAGTGTAAGAAAAGGTGCTAAAGGGAATCCTGGAGAGAAATTTAGAGCTACAGTGATAGAATTTTGTACAATATACAGAGTTTACCCTAGATTCTTTTTCAGGTTGAGTGGTAAATCCTTATATTCTACCATTGCGTACATGGAGTCTTTAATCACATGCAGGGCCTGAGCAGTGTGATCACACAGAATTACTTTTTTAAAATACAGTGAATATATTACATATGTGAACACACTATATATGCATTTATTTCAAAGATGTGAAATTGTGTGATTTGGAGTTCATATATACTCTGTTACTTTTTATCAGAAGAATTCATGTTCATACTGAACAAAAGAATAATTTGCATATACTTCTATGGAAATATATAATAATCATGTTATTCATTCCTTAAACCAACACTGGATACTGTTTGGAAAACCCAAATAGATTTGCTTTTGTTTACTGGGGCTTGAAGAATACTTTGAACATCCAGTAGCGGTTCTCTCGCTGGTTTTGCTCATAGATAAAATGACAGAGATGAAACACTACGCTTGAGCTTGAGACATCTTTTCAAAACCATATTTCATAAAACCGCTGCAAATGAATATTTTAGTTTGCAGGAAAAGTTTATTTCTTTGTTTCACGGTAGGCTTTTTGCAGAAACGCCTATTCTGACTAACTTGGATGCTCGAAGGCTGAAGCTAGACGCTGCTCATCCAGCACAATACAGCTCGTTTCTGCCATGCACCACTATTCTCTGTCACTGATCAGATCCACGCTGGACTTGGAATCTGAACATAATGTATATTTACATTTGAAAATGTGTAAAAAAGAGCCGAAAAACAAGCACATACCATAGAAAAACCTAACGCTACAAATCGGGTGTTGGTCTGCAAGTTACATCCTAATGTCTGTGTCTCATCCAAGATGGGCAGCACGTGAGATGTTATGGTAGGAAAATGCTAATCTTCTTTCTCTACTCAATACTGTTTCATTTCTTCCAGAAACGTTACACATCATATAAATAGTCAGTTTGCAGCAAGAACTGTATTTTCTTAACACTGAACTGAAAAATTTGTGATGAAGATTCAATTGCATTCAGTGAAAAAGCTTAGCGAGGTCAGGTACTGATGCTGGATGATTAATTCTGGATCAAAAATGCTACTCCAACTCAACCCAAAGGTACTGAATGGAGCGCCATCACTCCAGAGAACACAGTTCCTCTGCCCCAACGCCCAATGCTGAGGACCTTTATACCCCTCTTGCCGATGCTTGCTATTGAGCGTGGTTAAGTTTAGGCTAATGTGTGGCTGATCCTTAGTGTCTCATTCTGTTGGAATTGCTTATCTATGGAGATTACACAAGCTCTGTGCACACAGTTGAGCATTTGTGTCAGCAGTGGGAGCACATCAAAGTAGCCGAATTCGCTAATTAGTATGTATCCAGGTATCCTGTCTGTTTAGTATGTTGGATGAGCAGGTGCCTACAAATGTTAGAACATGTAGTTTACGTATACCTACAGTGTGTACAATGATCCTGTCCTGGGCATTTTTGAAATCATAGATCGCATAGATGCATTATATGACTGTTCCTCTCGTTATTGTCCTTCTTTTTG
>JAILXH010225607.1:16958-34071 GCA_023558415.1 Piaractus mesopotamicus | reverse complement strand
GTAGGTCAGGGGTCAGTAACTCTGGTCCTGGAGGGCTAACGTCCTTCATAGTACTAACTAAACCAGGTAATTCAATAAGGTGTTTTTTAAAAAAAGTTACCAAACTGCTGGATTCCGGCACTTCAGGACCAGCATTGATGACCCGGGCTACAAGGCTTCCACAAAATCATACATTCTCTGAAAAAAAAATTCCTTCATCCTCCACAACTACCACTCCTATCAACCTCTCTCCTCATCCACACTCACTTGCGGATCTCCTCGGTATCCTTGTTCAGGCGCTTCTTCAGCTTGCGGGTATATGTGCCGATGCGGTTCTTCACATCATCTGCGTTCTGCTCCATCATGGTCTTCAGCTCCTGCAGATACTGGGTGGAACGGTCCTTGGCATCTACCATGTCAGTCTGCAGCTTGCTGGTCAGCAGCTCCAGATCCTGCCTCAGCTGGCCGGCGGCATCCGTGGCGTAAGGGCCCAGCTTGGTCTCGAGGTCCTCCCTGTACACGTTCAGCTCAGCCATGGTGTCTGTGATCAGAGTGCTGCAGAGGAGGGGAGGTTGGGGACCACAGTATAGATCAGCAATGATGTACTTGTAATGGAGGACAGTGTTTGTAGTAAGAAATAACTTATTGGTGAAGTTATGTAGCTTCACATCATTTAAGTATAGTTATTGTCATGCGTTTCTTTTTTAGTATCTCATTTGAAATCAGCAGCTGCTATTTACATTGTCAGTATTTCATGATGATTGCACTAGTAAAAATGAGAAAACCACATTACATTAACATATGTAGATGTTAAAATATTTTGTATGTGCTGTAATTTATTCACTTACTCAAGTTCCCTGGTGAGCTGGGAGCCCTTGACGTTCTCCACCATACCATCAGCATGTTTGTTGAGCTCTGAGACATACTCCCAGAAGCGGTCCACTGTCTCTTCCCATTTGGCCTTAATCTCATCGGCCTGGGGCACAGCGCGAGCATGGCAGCCTGCAGATGGAAAGACATTCAGACTTATAGGAACATGCATGGCTGTCTCGCTCGATTTGGACTTCCTGGCATAAGAAGCTGAAAAATGTCATAGTTACTGGAGAAATAGTACTTTTTAATGGCACGTATCTACTTTGCGCACTTAGTTTGCAGCTATAAGAAAACTAAAGAACATTTGTAAAGAAATTTGAGATCCTTTGCTTACCAGTAATGACTGCCAGAGCAAGTACCACAGCTACAGCCCTCATGTTGGTAGACAAGCACACCTGGAAATAAGGAGAGAGCAGGCCAGTGAGTCGCATTAATTCATCATGTGGGAGACTGGAACTTGGACACAACATAAACTGGATGAAAAAGGAATGAAGTTTGCTGAATAAAGTTATATTCAAAGGGGAAAAAAAAGTGTTCTGACTTTATTATATGATGATTAAAGTTTATGATCTATAATATTGATGTATTAGAAAACAGACACATGACCAAATACAGGATAAACTGAACAGTAAGTACATAAATTACCAGGTGATCACATTCACAATATCGCAGAATATGCAGAGTTAATATAAAATCGCTATAAAAGTTCTGAGACTGACGACCTGCCGCACATAGATGCTGAAAGAAAAAAGGCTCAAAACCCAAGAGAAACTCTGTCCTTCACTCACCTGAGAAGTCCGGTTTGCTCTGTGAGGTGAGTATGAGCTTTGCGCACTTTTATAGCACACAGCTCACGTGACTGCTGCTGTGTCCAGCCCCCCCTCCAAACCCGCCCCCCTGCCTATACTGGAATACCTATTACACAATTTTCTTTATTTCAGAATCTCGTAATAACCGCAAGCTTTTACTTGCCGTTAACCCATTGATGCATTGAACCATGTGTTCTCTGAACTGACATCTGAAGACATATTTCAGAAACCTTAGAGCTAAATCACTTAAAGAGATCATACTGAAACTGTTATGGTCACATGGACCATAGAAAAATCCGATTGTGAGTAAAGAAAGGAAGTGTTATAAAATGATTGAAATGGGTACAGATGTTCATCCAATCTGTAACTATGCAAAATTCAGACACTTTAGACCAGGTCAAGTTCTGTGACCATCTGCCAATGTGATATTTTTTATTTGTAGAGTCAGACTGTCATTGGACTCATTCATTTGCAGGTAGTTATTTTTATTTATCTTGGTTTATACTGAGTTGCATAGATCATTGGAGCGTCATTTACCAAGCACTCTTGAGAAGAAATCTTTTCTTAAAACCCGCTTACGCAGTTTTTTATAAAGATTCTGACATTCCCCAATGTTTTATTATTTCAGATTAGTTCGTAGGAAAAAACAGAATCTACAAGCATAAAGGTGCGAACAGTTTTGCAGTTTAAGAAAACGTCACGAATCTGACGTAGACTTTTTCTTAGGCTCTTTCTCAAGAGCACATTTAGGAAAAACGTAAGAAGACTGAGTGAGTGAACGAATGAGGCCCGTTGTTCAGTTTAATAAAAACACGAGGTATTTTCGTGAAGACAATCTCTCAAAGGGGAACCCCACCGATTTTCAAATTTTCTTCAAGTTAACAGTCGTTCAGAGTGGGTTCGGTGTGAAATGCTTTGTTCTAGAGTAACATACAGTCAGAATTGTTCACGGTTTTGGTAAAAGGAACCAGACGTCCACCTATTAAAGCTTCTTGTAAAATAAAAAGCTTATGAATACAATGCCTGATGTTTTACATAAGTTTTGTGATCAAGTTTTGGTCTGAAACAAAATCCATTTATTTTAATTTACTCATGGTCAGGATACAAGTAGGGTGGTATAAGGCAAAAAAAATCGGTTTTTCCCGCAGATTGACCATCATAATCATCATTAAGGTTACATAAAAAGCTCAGAAGAATTGTGTAGGTTCCCTGGTAGTTTTGTATAGTAACCTAAATAAAATGGCCGTAGTTGTGACATCAGGATCCCTGGTTCACCACAACTGAGTCTCATTTTCTCAGCAATTATACAGAAAATTGGAAAGAATCGGTGGAATATTTCTCATCTAAGGGAACTTCAGTTTTATTCCACGTTGGTTCTGTTTCTGCTGTTGCTGTGGAGATGGTAACAAGCTGATGTTTTTACTGTTCTTTAGAAGCGAACAATTTTTCAAATAATTCGGTTCATTTTTTGTGGTAATTTAATGGTTTAGCTTTCCAGTTTAGAGGTTTGTGGCCATCATTATCTTCGCCTTTCATCCTCTGGACCTTTGCTTTGCTATATGTAGACGCTGAAACTAAACTTTACTGAACAAATCTCTCTTCTTTCGGTGAACTCGCTCTTTCTCTTTTTTAGGGCGTTGGCTGATCAGAGAGCCTCTGACTGTCTCGCCGTCGTCTAAAACTGATAAGTGGGCTGTTGTGGGTTCATCAAGAACATTAACATAATGATCGCCCATCGTGTTTTTTCTTCTATTCACGGTCACAGTGACTCGTCTAGCTGATAAGAGTTAAGCGTTCAGTGATCCTGGTTAGTTAACAAGTGTAAAGAAGCATACGTAATTAACGTAGCTACACGCATTTACGCCTCGTTTTATGGATTTGTAATGATCCTGAATACGTTTAAAGTGCATTTCTGAGAAAATTATTCTCACTCAGTTCCAGTTCTTTCATTTAACTCCAGACTCTTTTAAAGGTTTAATTCATTCTGTTTTAGGTTCTGCTCCTGGACTCCTTTGCTGTTGCTCTGACCTCTGACATTAACTTTTTTCTTTACCCATAGGATTCCTGTAAGATAATTTATAATATAATATAATAATTCTTTATTGCATCTTATATAATATAACATTGTATAATTATATTATATAATAATTTATAATATAATGAGAATTCTTTTTATTCTTGAATTTGGGAGCCAGTTTTACTTCTATATTTAATTGTATATTTATATTTAATTGTAACGAGACCTTTACTTGAGTGTGGTTAGACTGCTTTGCCCACCTTTGGAGCTGAATGATCTACTAATTTTCTGCTTTGCAGTCAAAAGTAGGTCAGGATGGTATCTTTGTAAAGGCTTTTAATTCCACATCACACGTTCATAGGGCTCTTCCACGTCTATGAGGCCAAGTGTTTATCTGCTGAAGATAAGGGCTCTTGTGCCACACTCTGTTTAAGCTGCTATAGGCAATGGCAGCAGATTTAGCTCCTACACCAGCTGTAAAATAGACATACGACACTCTTCATGCAGATATTTAATAATCATATGAAAGTGCATGACTATTCTTATGGAACACAACTGGTTTTTCACCTCTTCATTTTTAGCCTCTTGTCCCAACTTGTCCCTTTCCCCACATGTGGCCCTTCCCTTGTACACCCCCAGCCGCTCTCCTAAACAAAACAAGGCTTTGTGAACTCAGATCCTGCTAGGATTACTGTGCTTGTACAGTGAATATCAACTTTAACAGACTACAAGACACTACATCTTTAGAGCACCATGCATATTTACTGCAAACATATCAAATAATCAAGCTGTAGCCTGACGTTAGTCTTCTCTTTGAATTCTAGTTTGTAGATTCTTCGATATGTTTGTGGTCTAATACTTACATTATATGCATAAGTGTCACTACAACTATTGAAGCTGTTGCTTTAACATTTCCCAGTAGTGTGGTGGTAGTTTTACTACTTTTCAAATCAAGGTGCCTTTCAGTGGTGAAGATATTTTATCGATTACATAGCAAAGTAGTGTTGTTGAATGCTACATTGTTTCATTTACATGAAAGATGAGATGAGAGAAAGTGTTGTACTTAGTAAGCTTATTGTGACTGGTGTGCTGCAGTCATAGGCACAAAGCCAGAGGCCAAGAAGTCAAGTACAGCAACACCAATGGTGCAACGCCATTATGGTGATTATACCTGTTTCATTATTGATATTTATTATTAGCTTTGTGATGCTGATGACATCATTCTGTCTTTATCAACAATGTTTATTTATATTTCACAAAGATAAATTAGTCCAGTAAACAGTGTAGATCAGGTAGGTGCATGGGTAATGTAGCATACACACCTGTTTGTCCAGTAAGTAGGTTAAAAACAAATAAGCATTTGAGTTGAGTTCTCTGTTTCATGCAGAAACACATGTTTGCAGTCAGACATGTTTTATTAATTTTTTTGGACTGTTGTTTTTGAATGCTTTTTTCATGTCCCCACACTGGAACTGTTTCTTGTGGTGGCCACAGTGTTGCAGAATCAGTCCTTAAGACTAAATGGCAAAATCTATTTATGTTTTACCCTTGTGTTGTGTATTTTAAAAACATGTTTATCAGAACATTATAATTCATATCAGTTATGGAGTAGCTTCAGTGAGTGCAATTACATGCACTTAATAATCCAATAACTGCATAAAATTTAGTTTGTCAGTAATCCGACCAACACTTGGTTAATGCGATTACTGGTCAGGCAGTAATCGGATTTCTGCTTTGCAACCAGCAGTGTTTTTAAAACACAGAGCTGCTTTACCTGAAAATATACACTTCATTTCATCAAGCATGAGTGTTGCCTCTCGTGGGTTCTGTGCTAAACACTGCGTACCGGATTCGATTATTGAGCTTAAATCGTCTCTTTATCAGATTTCTTAATCGGTTTTCTAAACCTTACTCCTATCTAAGAAATCACAGTGTGCTGTTTGACCATTTGAATAAACAGGTAACTGCAGAAATTTGATTAAGTGCAAGAAATCGCACTACACTGACGTTGCATGACAAACTTGCCTTGTAGCATCAATAAAGTATACCATTTACATACTTTTGCCATGCAGCTTGCACTGTAGCTAGCTGCATTTCTCTGAAGGGCAGCTTTTAATGTAGATGAGTTATTTTTCGTAAAAGTAACTGGTTGCTTAGCTTGCTACATTTTTAAGTAAATTGCCCAACACTGCCAACCAAATGTTGAGAAGTTTTTTTTAACTGAGTTGATGTCATGTCTGGCCGAGGTTAAAGGCTGATGGCCTTTGCAGGGCTTTAAGATATTTCCCCTTTTAGAGGTATCTGTTTCCTCAATTTGAAAGAAAATTGCAGTTTATTTGGAAGCAGGGTCACTGGTTGAGTCATTATACTGTGAACAAGTATTAAATACTGATTACTCTTTGACTGACCAAGTAGCGTCTTTCAATCTTTCTCCCTTAAAATACAAATACGCCTGAGTATATACAATCATCAAAGACTTGTTGTGTCTTTGGTGATAACAAGTGAACTGAGGCAAAGGTAACAGATACATGTGACCCCTTTAGATTTAGTATGTTGTATCAATGGTGGGGGGGTGGCGGGGGTGGAAGGCAGCCCACTAAGCATTTGCTTTATTAGGACCAGACTGGCCAATGATATCAGCTAATACTGAAAAACCCACAGTTTTATTGGTATTAGTGAAAATATTGCAGATAACATGCCAATGATTAGCAATTTCTTTTTGGAACTCAGCATCTCCTGAAGATAGGGTAATATCTTAGATGGTTGTGCCACTCTGGAACCCAGTGTGGGTCACACCCTGTTGATCTGTGTAACAGCAGTACAGGTTAAACTGGTGTAGTTTGCTGGTTTAGAAGTGTTAGACTAGTGAGAGTAATTGAAAATCATATTAGTAGTTTAACTAAAACTATACAAGAATAAAATTAAAATATAGTATATGTAGGTGTGTATATATAAAATTGTTTCAGCTGATATTAGTTAACAGCCATATTGATTGAGCCTTAATAAAAACATGTTTACATTAATTCATATTAAACGAAAATAATTCACTGACATTGAACATTATAGCACCTATTGTTTTAATAGCTGATTTCCTTGTCTTGTGTTCTTGCTGCTTTTTTATTAAATTTGTCAAAATATGTCAGCTATGCTTGCATGTTTGTGGTTGATGCCACAGAAATCTCAGCAAAGTGATCATTCACCGGTATAAGATGTTTGCTTGCTCACCCACTGTTGCAGACAATGTGAATAGTGAAGAAAACCCTAATTAAGGAGCTTTTCCACTGCATGGTACAAGCTCAACTTGACTCTACTTGCCTTTTCTGGTTTTCCATTGGGCAAAAGTTGGTACCCGGTACCCAGTACTTTCTTGGTACCATCACTGTTGAGGTTCCAAGCAAGCTGAGGCAATACTAAAAGGTGACATAAAAACCCTACAAATTACTGACTGATCGGAGAGAATCGCTTAACACATATGCTAACATTAGCTACCAGGCTAGCATACCCTCTTGCATTGCCTTTTTTGAGCAACCAGAATTTGATGTTGTTTTTCATCTTTTGTCATCTGTCTTTTGTCTTGCTGCCATCAGGCTCTTCTGAACAAAATTTGTCTCCTTCACATCTCAGCAGTTTCATTTGACATCACTATGATGACCAGCTACACTGAGAGGGTACTATATACCAAAAGTGAGGCAAGTCGAGTCAAGTACTGTGCAGTGGAAAAGTGGCTTTAATGCAAACACAAATGGATTTGTACAATAAGCAATGCACAAAATCAAAGGATGCTACACTAATACACAGCTACGTTTGATGTCCCAAACTAGATAAGTATTGGAATTCATTTTTTTAAATATTGTCTAAAATTCTAAGTGAAGTTTGCCTTGGATCCAGTATTAATCATTAAGGGAACCTAAGTAGGACTGGCAAAATTGCATGTTGCCAAAAAAGTTATTTGTACCTTTTGGCAAAAACAGGAATCACCTACTTTTAACATGTGGCTATCTGAATTGACAAACATGTTACATTTAAAAGAGAATACTATTTATTTTAGAGGACTATCTTGCCACATTTGAGGAAATGTGGTATCCTTGTATTTCTTACTTGGAAGACAACTGGCTATAAACGGGTTCTGTTGGTTACATGCAGCAGATGGGACGGTGGGGGGTGTCAACTGTTTGTGGAAGTTGTCCTTTGTTTTTATTATAATATGAGATTTTGAAGCAAGTTGATGTGTTCTACGATAACTACACTGTGCTTCTTAATAAACAAATCAAACATAAAAGCAACGCACAGAACTGAGGGAATATGAACTGTAGTAACCCCAGCTTCTGTTCTGTTTGTGTTCTAGTTGATGGTCTATGATTCAACCATTAGTTGTGACAGATAGGGAAGCTTTCTGCTGTCCTTTTGCATTAGTCAGTGTTTTCATTTCAATTAGGCAATTCAGGTCAAAGTGCTCTCAGCGGTTTTGTATCAGAGAGAGCAGTCATCTGAATCTTAATCATCACACTCTATGCACGATAGAACTCCTAGGGGGATTTAGGACATCATCATGACTTTTGTCCTGTTCTTAGTGACCCAGAACAGAAGTGCAAGCAGTAGCCTTAGTGTCCAGAGTAGGCCACCAGCTGCCAAAGTGTCATCACAAATTTAGCAATAACAGAAATGCACTTTTATTTACCAGAATTGGTAATAAAGTAAAGCAACTCAACAGATTGTGTTACTGCTTTGGGGAGCGAGAAAGGGTTTATAGATGAACTGTGTAGGGAAAATCAGCATAGCTAAATTATCCTTAATCCTACCATGATTAAGATGTTATGATGCCCTTCCCTTTATAGCTGCTTTGTGCTATGGGCTGTTTGTGTACTGATGGGAGTGTGTGGGCAATTCTCAGTGTGTAAAAGAGGAAGGACACGTACATTGATAGACATGTGGGAACAGTTCTTAACATGCAGCATTTGGCAGCTGTGCTATATAAGTGTGTGTTTTTGTGGTTGTTTGTGGTTGTCCTGGATTGCAAGGCACTGACTGTGTGTGTTTGTTTAAATGTTGAACTTATTCACTGGTAATTCTCTCCTAAACCTCAAGTTGTTATTGTAGGTTAAGAGCTGGTGAGGATATCTGCTACCATATATATTTTACAGTATCACAGTATGGACATCTGTAATTATTTGGATCTAGCTAGTACCAAAGTAAGCATGGTCTTCATACAGACGATTTCAAACAGGTAGCTTATCACTAGAGGGCATACACAACACATAGAAATGATCTGAGATAACTGTCTTAGGACTGTACGTAAATTCTGGAGACTGACAGCTTACAGTGAGTTCAGTCATCTTAAAAGAAGATTATGCAAAGCAATGGAATCAGAAGTAACTGAGTTCCTTTATGGGATCATAATGGGCAACAGGGGTCAAAACCAACCCCAAAAAATGAACAAAGCATAATTTAGTAAGCTGTAAAAAATGTACACACCAACTTAAAGTGGAAGAGGTCATTACGCATTAAACCATGAGGAAAAACCTTAAAGATGAAACAGGAAAAGTTGAACAAAAGTATATTCTTCTTAATATGTTTGTGTGTGAGAGAGTGTGAATATTTAAGAGTATGAATTGCTTGCCTTTGCTTGACTTTGGACAGAAACACGTTGACCTCTGGCATGTAACAATTTCTGTCTTACAGCTGACAGATATGTAATGGTTAGGCTACTACTTGTGTTCGCAGTTAGTGACATATTTTTGCCTTCTATAAGGCCTAGAGCAGAGGTCACGCTTCTCCTGGAGATCTGCTGTCCTGTGGAATTTAATTCCAACCTGCATCTAACATGCTGCCCCTCTTTTACCCTAACACTAATGCACTGGTTCCAGCCAGTCAGTGACAATGATGGCAGATTCTGCAGGAAGGTAGCTCTTCAGGAACAGGGTTGGTGACCACTGGCCATAAGTGTTTTTCCTCACAACATTAGCCCTACTCGTTGGAAATCAGACATGATTAGATGATTTCACTGTCAGGGTGCTAATCCCTGCTAATGTCTTAACCTATGAATTAGCTAGCTTGTAATGATATAATTACCAAGATAGGATCATTTTTCTTTTGGTGTTTTAACTCTAATTCATAAATAAGACATTTTATGCTTGCAGAGATTAAATACAACAACATTATGATTCTATCAAATAAAATTCCTTAAAAGTTACAGATAAAATAATACATTATGGACAAAATCATTTTTTTAGTTCTGAGAAACTATTAGGCTTTTTCTGAGTGGCTAGGAGACAAGGGATCCCCTCTGGTCAAAATACAGGCAGACAAAGTATGCACAGGCAACCCAACATCATAGTCCAGAACATGGGCAATGGCATAAGCTAGAGTCATGACGAATCTATAAATTACTCCATCCACATGAGTCCTTAAGAAGTAGTACAGGAGAAAATGAATATGAGATGCTAGGATAAAGTGCAAAAGAGGAAGAGAGAACTAATCAGGAATGGAAGAGCTCTCCAGTGAGGCACGGTTACTTGTTGCTGTTACTCTGTTACAGTGAAATCAACAAGCAAGCAAGGAAGAAGGGAAGGGAACAAGAGTTATGACTTAGACAAGAGGCAAAGACAACTGCTGCTAGATCAAAGTAGCATCAAAATGATTGCAGGGGTGCAGGCTCACTGCAAACTTCCCAGTGTAGCAAAAGCTGGATCAGATAAAATTAAACCGTGGAGGCCAGAAGACCTGGCATTCCACAAGTTGGAGAAACTGGACAAGCGATGGAGACCACAGGGGCAGGATTAGTGATAGAGGGCCAAAGAGATGCAGCGGTGGTGGCATGAGGAGCAGAATCAGCAATGGAGACTGAAGGTGGTGACTGCTCCACACATAATTGACAAATAGGAACAAAACGTACAAAGAAAGGAGTGTAAGAGCCAGTTTGCAGAGTTCACCAAAAGTTATTATTTTAATCCATAAATTAATCCATAAACAAGAGATAGATACAGGTGATAATGCAAATCATAGTAGTATGCAAAGTAAGATGACCCATCAGTAATGAACAGCTAATGTGGAAAATACCTCATTAACTCCACCCATGACAGACCAACAGGGTCCTAGCTATTTACAGGAGTGAGTGAGCAGATTTTGTGCTGCGTTTATGTTGGGTATTTTGTATTGGAGGATCTCCACTTTGAATGTAAAGAGTTTAAAGATTTTTCACATTGTGAATTTGATCTCTGCAGTTGGCTCTGCCATTTCTCTCTTGATTTTCTTTCTTTCTTTGCAAACAGCAAGAATTTGACAACTTTTGGGAATATCAAAGATGAAAAGCATCAAAACACTAGAAATTACAGTGATACATTTCATTATATTATTATGAAATATTACTTAGATTAACCAAATTAATCATTTTTACTCATTTTACCCAAGGGTTATTTCACTCTGACTAGCTAGGGCCTGGAAGGTCACATTATTGATTTCCATGAAAAATTTCAACAAATCTTGCTGACTATTAAAAAGATTGACTTGGCCATGAAGATGTATTTACAGTATCAACATAATCAACAGTAAAGATTTATTGTAGTATTTGTTTGAGTGTTGTATTTATACCTAGTTAAAAATCATTTAGGCGACTCTGTAAGCAGTTTAACTCAATATCTAAGATGTAATTAAGGTGGGGCAAACTGAATCTTAGAGTTGATAAATGATTTTTATGGGAAAACTGGGAGCTCCTTTTTAGCTCAATTTATTATCCTTTCGGGTTTACCATATATAACTGAAATGCATTCATACAATCTTGACCCATTTTGGTGGTGTTTCAGTTACTTAACATCAATTATGGATACATCTGTTTTGGTGCTAATGCAAGCAAGACTGTGCCAGTGGGCAAAAGATGTTACTAAATAACATGCACAGAGCGATTAATGATAACAGTGTTATTTAATGAAGGACTGTTTATTTATTTTTGCTAATGCTGTCTTTAAGCCTTCTTTATGTAAATATTTTTTGCTTGATGCTTTCAGAAATGCATGTCACTTTCATCACATCAGGCTGTTTTCTAGTTTATT
Organism: Piaractus mesopotamicus; assembly: GCA_023558415.1. NCBI lineage: Eukaryota > Metazoa > Chordata > Actinopteri > Characiformes > Serrasalmidae > Piaractus > Piaractus mesopotamicus. The sequence goes on along the minus strand of JAILXH010225607.1, from coordinate 22,348 downwards.
TTTCTTTTTATTTTTGCATAAATTAAAGAAATGGAAAATGTTACATCAGACATTACATCACACCTTCATGCATAACTTGTATTAATTGCACTAAACAGTCTGGTTGTCTGGCTATTACAATGACAATGAAAATATTGGCATGTTCTGGTATATATGCAGTGAAGGCAGCAAAGCTCTGCTTTTATTTTCATTTGCACCTATCAGTCATTGGAGTGGAAAATTTCTTTTGGAGTATTTAGCTGGTCTTGGTGAAGGACTCGTAAAGAGAGGCAAGCTGGTCCTTCAGGTTTTGAGCGTAGGGATCCAGTTTCTCTCTCAGATCCTCAGCGTAGGGAGCCAGACTCTGCTGGACCAGTGCAGCCCTCTGGGCAACCTGGGCCTGAAGATCCTCAGCCAGAGGTGACACTGTCTTCTGGAATTCCTGCAGGTGCTGATCTACTTTCTGTCTCAGCTCTTCTGTGTAGGGGCCCAGCTGAGACTGCAGCTCCTTCACTCTCTCCTCCAGGCTTCCTCTAAGCTCCTCGCTCTTCTGAAGCACGGTGGCTTTCAGGGCCTCGGAATCCAGGGATCCAGCATAAGAGGCCACTGCCACCCTCAGCTCCTCCACTCTCTGCTGAATTTGGGCTTTGAGATCGTCAGCATAGGGCTCTAGTTTTTCTCTCACGGTAGTCAGGTCCGACTCCAGGCGCTCCCTCAGAACTTCAGCCTCATTGGTGATTTTGGTTATGATGTCCTGGGCCATGGGGCTCATTTGGCTTTGAAGGGTAACAGCATACTGACTGGCTGCGTTGGCACTTTCAGTAATTCTAGCACTTTGGAGTTAAAGAAGAAAAGCATGCATATATAAGTAAGGATGACAGTAAAGATGTAACTTTGAATATGAGGGTAAACATGAATCAGTTCAGTTCACTTACTTCACTTCCTGTCCCAGCTGAGACTCTCTGATCATCTTTAGTGTGTCCTCAGCGGTGCGTGTTGCCTGGGCAACATAGTCCCAGAATGCATCAGTCAGTTGCTCCAGCTGTGGTTTGGGCTCATCAGCATAGAAAAGGTTGGCTTGGCAGACTGGTCAAAGAAAAATTATTTCAGTTGGTTTCATGCATTATTTATGATGTACTGTAGATATGAATTGTTGTTTTTTTTTTAAACTTCCGTTCACAATGACAGGTAGCATAAAATTACATGCAGTGTAATTGAAATTGAAATTTTTACCTGTGAATACAGCCAGCACCAGTACTGCGAGCACCTTCATGGCTTTGTATTGATTCTGTAAGGTTCCAAAAAATGTATTTCAGAACATATCTTCCTAATTTAAATATGCAATTGAATATGTTTGTAGAAAACAGCATTACAGTTCAGCTTTTGGCTTACCTTTCAGTCACTGTATTCTGTCAGTTGCCAGACGTTTGTGTGTGAAGTCCAGCAGAGTAGTCAGGTTATATATACTGTAGAGAGGTGTGTGTTGTATTGGAAACCCAAAGTCCAGGACGTAGTGCATTGCTGTCAATGCTGCTCCACATCATAATGTCCTGATTGGACCCTCAGTTACCACAGAGCCTGAAGTTCAGTTTAGACTCTGATAAACGTCTGACTATCATGGCCTAATAAAAGCATAGATAGCAAGCAGACACAGGTAAAAGTTCAAGCAATAAGTTACAACCTCCCTGAGTTAAAAAGTACACAGTTGCCTGCAACGGCAATAATTTTTGATTAAAAGAAATTTAAACTGCTTTATTAATTTATAAAAAATATTGATCATAAGCTTCCAGCATCTCAATATCTAGCCTTTAAGTTTTTATTTCATTATACTGTCTTTTTGGTTATCTTGAGGGCTCATGATAACAGTTGGTGATTCATTGAACTATATACTTCTGGACAAGACAGCTGGAGCCTGGGACTTTGATCTAAAACTGGTGCTACACTTTGATTAGTTTAATATGTAAGACAAGGGAACTTTGTCATCTTCCATATACTGTATGTTAATTGCATTATTAACTATTTTGTGGTTCACTAAAGTCAGTTTTTTGATATACAGGCCTTTACTTTGTAATAGAAATCGGTGTAGATGCATCGATATTTCACATTGATTCACCCTATTGAGAGGAGTTAGGATGATTTTATGATTTCATTATTTATAAAAAGCAAGACAAAGTAAAGCAAACTTTAAGTAAGTATACTTCAAATGATGACAGAACAAAGCAAAATCAAAATACTGAGCATTGCTAGAGGCTTGCTCCATGGAGTGATGCAACAATGTTACGTGGACCAGGGGAAGGTCTCTGAAGTGTTGGTGATTTGGAGTTCTGTTTAGCAGCCAAAGGACATCTTGCTGTGCAAACTCAAGCCATTGCATTGTTTTGGCCATAAACACATAATTTTAAACAGTACATAATTTTTGCCATTTTTGTCCTATCATGTACTGCTGGCTTTACTGTGACTTTTTAAGTTATGGCTACCAATTACATTCTTTGTGATCAGTAGCCATAACTCTACTGTTCAAAAGACTGGAATCATCATATTAATGATTGTTGTTTTCATTTTCAGTAATAATTGATGCAGTGTTGGTTTAATTTTTTACAAACTATATGGTCTTAAAATGTGCCACAAAGGGGTTCCTTTAGCAATGCCCACTTTTGGAAAAATGTTTGAAAAGAGATTTGTCAGGGTGAAGAACCTTTTAAGAGCTTAAAGAACCTTCACATCATATAAAGGTTCTTTAACAATTTAAAGTCTGAGGTTCTTTCAACTTTACAATGATCTTTATGTTTATACACCTCATTTACAAAAAAGGTTCTCCAAAGAACCATCCACTGAAACGGTTTTTAGGGAACCCAGAGTGGTTCTTCTACGACATTGTGCAAAGAATCCTTTTTAGCACCCTTATTTTTAACAGTGTATAAAATAATTAACATCTGATGGTATTTTAATTGTTTTATTCAATATTTCAAGGTGTATGGATACAAAGAAAGCTTATTTTTCTACACTTAAAAGTTTCCACACTTTTGAATAATAAAGTATTTAATCAGCTCTTAATAATTAGTTCAGTAATTAACTCAGTAGTATATCAATTGCCAAACAATTCAGAATTAAAATTTCACATTTCAGATTATTTATTTGAATCTCCTTTGCTCTGGTTTGCCCTGGTTTTGCAATTGGCCTTTAATAAAAAGTTTAGTAGAACTGCTATACAGGGCTACACTCATGGTGAACATGCTCCTGCTTTTGCTCAGATGAGAACCAGGCTCTGAACTTTGGAGTGATGGGCATTCTGCATGACCTTGACAACAGTTTGACCGTTTCACCTATAAGTATTAGACAATTATGCTATGTTTGAGAGTACAAAGATGCTTTGGCTAACTTTAACTGTTTTTTTATTTGTAGGGATATATTTCCTAGTCTTTCATATGTTGAAGCAGGTGTAAAAAGTAGGGAAAAAAAACCTGTATGTAAGGAACTAAGAGACCATGTGCTTTCCCAGAAAAAATATTGGTACACCTCTCTAATATACTATGTATTCTGGTTGTCAGTTTTATTATTTTATGTATTGAAAGTGCTCACTCTGCATTGTATATAGATGCTGTGGATGGACTAAGTGAATATAGAACAAGAAAATGCTTGGTTGGAAATCCCAGAGAATGACTGGTTATCTCTTCTCTAGGGTTTGTCTGTCTGCTCTTTATCAGACTGGCCAGGGTTGTAGGTCATTCAGTATTCCTTCAGGTTAAAAATATCAAGCTAAATTGCCTAACAAAAGTGTAGGGTTACGCAATGACACACCATTCCAAAGCAAAGTAGGTTGTGTAATTTGTGAACTCTTGTCACAAAAAGGTTATCCTACAGGCATTTTCTCTGGACAACAGACATAACAGAGAAACATCTCACATCTGTCATTATTAAGCTCTTTAAAATAATTTGTATCTGTCATGTAACTTGGAACAGATAGGAATAGCACAGTCGTTAGTTATAAACATGTGTTTTCTTTTACTAAGGTTTTGGAGCCAGTACAGTGTTTCATTTATCAAGGCAAATTATAGGCTACTTTACATTTGACATTTGACTAGCTCTACAGAAGAATATCTTAATATTTACTAATACTGAATACTTATTCCACACCAACTCACCTGTGTCCCTGCAGGTCACATAATAATTTTTCTAAAAAAAAAAAAAATTTTGAATTTAATTTTTTTTAAATATGCAATTTAGAGAACATACAGAATGACTGCACTGAGCTGAAATTTGATATGGGTACAAATACAGTACTAAGAATAAAATTTCATGAGATATTTGACAAGAAAAAAACAGTAAAAGCAGTAAATAGAACAACTCTGAAATTTCAAATTAACCTTTATAAAGGCCCAGAGGGTCTGTTATCTTTTATTGAAATGTTATATAATGTTTTATTTTTAATTTTATCTGTTATGCACAGAAATGTGTACTGTACTACAGGCAAAAATGAAATAGGTTTTTAGACATGAAGCTATTTTGCACTAATTGTATAGCTTCAATATGACAAAATTAATAGGTTGTAGTTAATAGTCTTGATAGATATGCAGGAGTGCTACTTAAAATGTACATTTAGCAGATTTGAAGGATTAAATATTTTATGATCTGACTTTAAAAGTACATCTTCCAATAAATTTGTTAATAGTTAAAAAAATGTTTTTAAAATTTTACATGGTTTCATGAAGTGACTGGCAAGGCCTTAGGTCAGTTAGAATAGCCCTTGATTAAACTAGGTAATTCTCATTTGGATACTACCTTTAGGTGCTTTATAGCCAAAATCTTGCCATAACCCTAACCTTAACCTTAGCCCAAAACCTAAATTTAACCCTTACCCTTGTCTTCACCCAATCCTAACCCTAAACCTAACACAGTCTTAATACAGCTACCTGTAGATAATCCTTAGGACACTATAGTATACTGTCCAAATAAAGTGAGACTGTAAACTGTTTCATTATCAAACTTTGTACTTTTTGGCTTTAATACCAAACTGGACACTAGTTTGCAGTAAGCTTATGTATTGTGCCTTACTCATTAAATTGCTCCCTCTTACACATTTTACATGCCTCTCTGAATTACTTTATGTCTCCAGATCTTAAGATCATAAATACTGTATACATGGATGATGATGGTACAACATCCGGAGGATCCGACCCTCCTGTTCAACATCCGGAGGATCCGATCCTTTCTCTCGAGCGAGGCCACCCAGGTGCTCGTTCAGTCTCTTGTCATCTCAAGGCTTGACTACTGCAACTCGCTCTTGGCTGGTCTTCCAATGCAGGCCATCAGGCCTCTGCAACTCATCCAGAATGCAGCAGCACGACTTGTCTTCAATCTCCCAAAATTCAGCCACGTCACCCCACTGCTGCGCTCCCTTCACTGGCTTCCTA
>JAILXH010225607.1:4975-16453 GCA_023558415.1 Piaractus mesopotamicus | reverse complement strand
ACACAGACTGAAGACACATCTGTTTATACAGCACTTAAATGAGCACTGAATTAAGTATTGCTTGTAATGTATTGTATTGTATTGTATTGTATTGCACTGCTCTGTGTTGTACTCTGTTCCTTTTTCTCTGGGTGTCTTCTATAATGACTTTCTGACTCTAGCAATATCTGAGCTTAGGACTGGCTTTCTCTCTAACCTATTGGTAACTAGCGAAGATACGTTCTCTGGATAGACAAAGCACTTTTTGTAAGTCGCTCTGGATAAGAGCGTCTGCTAAATGATGTAAATGTAAATGTAAATGGTAGCTTTAAAAACTTTCGTGCCACCAGTCGTTTGCTTTCATATTTAAACTGGCCCTGGATGATAAGAACCACAAAGATCCAAACAGCTAAATGTTTGTGCTAGTCACAGCATTTAAAGATGATTGCACAATCTGGAAATACCTACACACAGAGAGACCTTGAGTAGTAATGTGAAGTTTCTGCTACCCATTGTTATTTGACCGACAGTGAACTATTTCCTAGAATACAAACAAATCAGGGAATTTCCAAATATATTGTGTCTCTGTGAAAACAGTATAATTTCGATATTGATAGTTATTCCAGATGTGGTTGTTTGCTCTGAATAACTGTGTTTTTGACTATCATTTGTTGTGAAAATTAACTGTTGATGAATAATTACTTTTTCTATCTTTGTTTTGTTTTTTTGTTCGATGTAGATTAAATTTTTTTTTTTTAAGAAGTTGATATTTCTGGAGACGCTTTGCTTTGCTCGGCATTCCCTAGTGTTTTTGTAGAATTTAATTAGAAAACTAGAGAAAATTAATATTTTAAGAAACAGTCTTTTTTTGTATGCTAATTGTTTTATTCTAGCATAAATACAATGAATGACAAACAATGTCATTTTAAACATGTAAGATACATTTACAAACACATTCACAAAGAATAGACAGCTCCTCAGCACTAGATAAATACACAGCAATTAAAGTTTGACGGTAGTGTTCCTATTACAAGAGAAATTCACTGCATCTATTGTGTGAGATTTTAGTACAATTTCCCAAGCTGGCTAATAGGCAAAATGGTCAATGCTTTTACATTTTTGGTTAACACTTAGAGAATGGAACATTTGATCATATGTATACAATTTAAGTGTCACAGTTTCATTTTGTGGAAAAACAGTCTGGTTACTAGAGGTCTTTTGGAGTGTCTAGCTGGTCTTGGTGAAGGACTCATAAAGAGAGGCAAGCTGGTCCTTCAGGTTTTGGGCGTAGGGATCCAGTTTCTCCCTCAGATCCTCAGCATAGGGAGCCAGACTCTGTTGGACCATCTTGGTTCTCTCGAGTACACGGGCCTGAAGATCCTCAGCCAAGGGGGCCACGGTCTTCTGGAATTCCTGCAGGTGCTCATCAACTTTCTCTTTTAGGTCTGCTGTGTAGGGCTCAAGCTGGGACTGCAGCTCCTTCACTCTCTCCTCCAGGCTTCCTCTAAGCTCCTCGGTCTTCTGAAGCACGGTGGCCTTCAGGGCCTCAGAATCCAGGGACTCTGCATATGGGGCGACAGCCCCCCTCAGCTCGTCCACTCTCTGCTGAATTTGGGCCTTGAGATCCTCAGCGTAGGGCTCTAGTTTGTCCCTCACAGCAGTCAGATCTGTCTCCAGGCGCTCTCTCAAGACTTCGGCCTCCTTGGTGATTTTGGTCACAATGTCCTGGGCCAGGGGGCTCATTTTGTTCTGGAGGGTAACAGCATACTGACTGGCTGCGTTGGCACTTTCCGTAATTCTAGTACTATGGAGTTAATGAAGAAGTGATATAAGTAAAAGTGACTTATGACAATTAATAATGTGAGGGTAAACATGGTTATGAATCAGTTCATTTCACTTACTTGACTTCCTGTCCCAACTGAGACTCTCTTATAGTCTTCAGAGTGTCCTCAGCAGTACGTGTTGCTTGGGCAACATAGTCCCAGAATGCATCAGTCAGCTGCTCCAGCTGTGGCTTGGGCTCATCAGCATAGAACAAATTGCCTTGGCAGCCTAGTATAGAAAATAGATGTATTTAGTTCCAGTACAGTATGACACTGCCTCTGTTAAATCTCTTAGCCAGTGGCAACACATGCATACATTACAGTTATTTGAAAATTTAAGGTATTAACTTTTTGACACCATGTCTAACTTTTTTGTAGATTTGCCATACAAGTTTTAGCTTCTTATTGCAAGGGACATAAATGTGAATAGCACTGGTGTCACTAGTGATTTAAAGTCAGCGGAGATATACACAATGTTACTGCTTACTGTAAGAAACCCCTTACTTTTAACGTTATTATCTATTCCCATTAAATCATTAATTTACCTGTAAATGCCACAATGGCGAGGACCAGGAACGCCTTCATCTTTGATCTCCTTAACTAAAAACAACAAAAGAAAGCAGATACGCTTTAGCACTCACATTCTACATCTGGCATTGTTTTGTCAGTGTAATTTAAATGTAACTCACCTCTTGGCAGGTGTTTCCCACTGAATGTTTGCTCAGTCCAGTAAGCTTGTGTCAGTCTAGACGAAGTATGGCAGTATATATATGTATAGGCAGAGAAATAGTTCACAGTAAAAGCCAAAGTCCAGCACTGAGTGCCATGTTGTCAGTGCCGCTCCTCTTTTTTTTTTTTTCCACGTTTCAGTGCTGTTACTGCTGTCACATGTTACGCTTGGACCTATAACACTGATACCGAGCTCCTGACTGAACTGTGAATAATTTGTCAGTAAACATTATATTTTTAAAAAATCTTGAAAAAATATCTTGACCTATATTTCTGGTAATTATATAATTCTTTCTCATTTGGGTATTTAATTTGTCCAGTGTGTCCTGAGGCATTAGCTGATATCTGAAATCCATAATAAAAGTCACATTAAGTCAGATTGGAGATGTGGGAAGTATAAGCCAAGTTGCAAGTGTCCTGGTAAAGTTAGTTTTTTTCTGCTCTGTTCTCAATAAACCCAAATTATCCTTAGAGCAATATTGTGGTGTGAAAATGACCTTTGGGCTGTTACAGTTAATACTTAAGTTCAGTTGGAAATCCGAACTTTCTCCTTAGGAGGTGCAGACGTGTGCGGTCATTCACATGAGACAGCCAGCCATGTCACCAGATCCATTTTCTATCTCAGTTTCCAGATAAGCTGACACATCTGACTGCCAGAATAGGGTCATTTTTGGTTGAAACATTTTAAAGCTCAAACATTTTAATGTTTAAATTGGCATTTTCATAGAACACTTCATAACATTTCTTGTGTATTTTTCACATTTTGTCCAGTGACATACTAGGGGATCACTTCCTTTTTGGACAACAGAGTAACTCATTGGGTGGATGCAGACCCAGTGCATATAAGTCAGTAGTATGCTTGGAGGTGGATGTTAAAACATAAACTTGGCCTGGTACTCACAGCAAGACACAGAACTGAGCACTGTTGACTCATGGCACAGCTGGGGTTCAAACCTGTTCTATAGAGCATGACTTTGCAACACTCTACAGTAGGGGTGTAATGATAGGCATATGTTAATATGTATTTATTTTTTTCAATATGAGGCTTGCAAGGCAATACACAGTGTGAATCAAATGCTATAAATTGTGCAATATCAGACACTGAAATTAATTGGAGTGTTTTTTACAAATGTTTAAAACAATCCATGACATTTTGAAAAGTTTTAATCACAAATGTAAAAATAAAAAAGTACACAGATCTTGAGTCACAGAAACTAGGAAATACAAGCTAAACTATTGGTCTTGGATTGTTGACTAGCCAAGCTTTTTGAAATGGTGAGCCTGAACTGGAACTACCGAAATCATTTTCGTATGGATCTCCTATTTGGGAACCCAGTGTACAACAACAATGATGGGCAAAAAGTGTGCTGACACTGCTGAATGTGAGTATCAAATACAGTGTTCAAAAGTAGTCGTGGGACATTTACATTTACGGCATTTGGCAGACGTTCTCATCCAGAGCGACTTACAGTTTGATCATTTTACACAGGTAGGTGAAGTTAGTGTTGGGAGTCTTGCCCAAGGACTCTTATTGGTATAGTGTAGGGTGCTGACCCAGGCAGGGCTTGAACCCCAGTCTACAGTGTAGAAGGCAGAGGTGTTACATACTACACTATACCATGTTTTACTCTGATATGAAATTTGTTGTTTACTGTATACAACTGTACAAAATTTCAGCTTTATTATAACTTATCACTCAAAACATTATAATTTTCACCTTTTCCAACATTTTACTCCAAAACAAATGTTGTCCTTCTTAATTGGTGTGACTGTAACTGTGTATGTGCTTGTATTGGCTGTAATTTTGACTGTACTTATTAATGTTTGTCTGTATTGAGAAGCTCCCCATGATATCTGTTATATACAATAAAAAACTGATCACAAAAATACTGAAGTCTTGCAAAAAGATGGGAAGTGTTCAAAACGCAGGTGCTCTGATCATCCAAAAGAGGAAATCCAGCAAGGCTGGCTGGCCATCAGCTGTGCATACTCATACACTCCATGCCTAGAAGACTTCAAGCTGCCATTCTTTAGAAGAGAAATGCAACAAAATACTGACCTAAATAAAATATTAAATACAGCTGACATAAACAAAGAAACACTAATGTTAGTGTCCTAATGTTAAAGTACTTTTACCTTACCTAACTTTTCAGTCAATTACCTGGATAATATTGAATTTCAGTTAGTAAACTTGAGTGTTATTTCTGGTTGTTTAAACTTTTCTGATGGATACAAAATAATAAATAATTACTTTGGAAAGAAAGAAATAAACAGGATATAAAGTGTATTCAGAGAGTGTCCCAAGACTTCTTTTGAGAACTATACCTGTGCTAATATCTTAGATATGCTTATTCATTTGCAAAGACATCTTCCAAATATGTCAGTCATTTCATCCAGAAGGGAATATCCACAGTTTATAAGGATTGTCAAAGAACTTCTAATGCTCAGTTCTTGCATTTTGTTTAGATTATTTTGCTTTTATTTTATGTCTTTTTAAAAAATGACTTATGACAGTTACTTTGGGACTGGGAACTGAGGGAATTACAAGAGAATAAGGTTTTGGGAAATTCCATTTCTACGTATTTTTACATTTTCTAATTTCTTTGTGCAAAATGACAACATATATTGTGTCATGAAATTTGCTTATTGTTACACCCCTTCACTATAGTGACTTTACCAGGTGCATCACAGGGGATGGAGATTCAGGGGTGTGTGATGGAAGTGTCCTGTTAATTTAAAGCCAATTCAAGTTCATATTTAATATCAAGGTATGCAATGCCATACAAAAGACATACAATAAACATGGAATTTAATGCTAATTCTTTGTAATTTTTAACTGGGGTGCCCTATTTTAAACCAATGGCTTTTGTCAGAAAGCAAATGTTATGAAAGTGACGTATACTTCTATGGATTTAACCCCCATAAGTCATTTGTTAATGGCTTTGGGCAGCTTTTTCCTAATACTGAGACTGTAATGTTGATTATAAAGACTAAAAAAAAAAGGGAAAAACTAATGCTACCATCCAAGATGTTATTTGAAGTTTATGGGCCACTCAATGAGTGTCTGCCCCTGCACCAGCCTATAGTAGAAAAAGCACCCCTCCCCGCCCCAACCATCATCACCAAGCCAGCGTGGAGGTACAGAGTCCACTGACAACACGACACTGGGCATGTCTGGCTTCCTCATAGTCTGACTCACATACACACAAACAACAGGCAGTCTGATGCAGTAAAATAGAGTGTGGAGAGAAACAGAGACAGAGGATACACCATGTATTGCTATTCTGCAGTGACAACTATGGTCACACTGTTAAACGTGCTATATCTTGCTTTTCTGGTGGTGACGTCTGAGATGTTTTGATACACTAATGTTTTTCTACACAAGTATGGGCAAGCCAGCAATTGCCATTGTTGGTCTGGCTAGTCTCTTCTCTTCTGAAGGGAAGATTACATGCTTATCTGGCAGAGAACTGTGGGTTGATAGTTAGCACATGCAGGAAAATGACCTTTAATTTCTGACCTCCAGCTGTAGACGGCCTTGATGTTGGAGAGTATGATGTAGACGTTTTTGTTTGTGACATGATATGGGAGTATACATGAGGGTATTTAGAACAGGTTTAAAGCACTCTGCAAGTAACCGGAACAGTTTTTGCTGTTTTGTCGTTCAGCAATAGCGAAGCAAAACAATGGCTAAGCGACAATGAGCTGAATGTCAGCTTTAATCTATATAAGGAGCATCATATAGGAATCAAGAGCTTTTTGAGTGAGCAGAAATAAAACCGTATAGTCATGTGTAGCCTTTCTTTTAAAATCTTTTGACTGCCTGAAGTCTCTTAACATTTACATATGATGATGCTCTGCCTGGGCTAAAATGCCATTTTCAGTCTTAGCTTCATTTTTATCTTCTGTAATTGAAATGTTTGGTGATTATCTGGGTCAATCAAGAACATTCCACTGTTTGACCCTGAAAGACCTTAGTAGTAAGATACTGCAATATGAAATGCAGTCAGTTGAGTTGTTGTAGCATTTGGTTGGATCTAAGCAGTTAAAATTCTTCTGGACACTTTATTTATCCACTACTGTGGTCTTCATTGGTCTGCCAGGTTGTTGCTAAGCTCACCTGTGCATTCTAGCCTCTTAACAATAGTTAATAATTTTAACTATAATATTAACTTTGTCAGTATTTCTGACAGTTATTCTGATTTTTCAGCCACATGATGGCTGGCTTTATTGACACTCACATTCCACATAGTAAAAACATTTACAGTAATCCCGAGACCATTTTAATGTGCAAACTATGATGCAACAACAACTGTCCACGAAATGAAGGCAGTGTGAAAGATTTAAACGCAGTGGTGGTAATGGAAGATGTATCAAAAGTGTTGTCTTTGATTACAAAGCTTTTGAAAATGTTTGTTTTTACTAGAGGAGAAAAAAGTTGAAGACCTGTTCAATGACTCCCATCATGAGTAGCTCTGGGTTATGAGGCTATGAGGCATGGTGATCATAATAAACTTTTTTGTAGTATTTATATTGTATTGAAATTAGATTATGCCACTTATCCACTGAGTGTAATTGCCCTGTTCATGTGTAAAACTACTCAACTTTTCTGACTCTGTTACAGTAATCACCATCACTAGTGAAACTGCAGAACAGTATCTGATGGAGTGACTGGATCCTATGGCGCCATCTAGTTGTGGACTTCTGGTACACTCAACAAAAGATATTTAGACCCAAAAAGTTAAAACTTACTCATTTCAATTACATGTAATTTTCCACCCAAAAAGGATGACTTGATTTAAGTGATTTCAGTCATGTATCTAATTAATTTGGATAAATGTTTTAGAATATATTTGTTATTTTCACTGAACAAAACAGTGTTCTTCTTCAACAAGACAGAATAAACACATCTGTACCTCCTTCAAAGCAACAGTGAGTGTGCAAAACATAACACTGTGTATTTCATAGCTCTTTCATAGTATTTATCTTTCACTGAGCTGCACAGTCTGCTCAGTCACCTTCAACTAATGCTGACAGCGTAGTTCTGGTTCACTCTGAATTAAGACCTCTTGCATTTTCTGCAGCTCTTTTGCAGCTTGACCAGAGGAAGTAAAGTAATTGTCAGATTGTAATTTTTGTCTACTAGAAAAGATAATGTAATTTTCAGAACAGTCTTTCTTGCAGTACAGACATCTGATTTTGACTGGGCTTTTTTGCACCTTGATAAACATCAAAATCCCTACTTCTTTGTTTTTTTTCAGGCACAGATGTTGAGTTTTTCGTTTGAATAGCACCAACATTTCATCCACCGCATGACGTCTTTTTGGGTAATAACGAGAAACTGATATTTCTAAAGGTTCTGAAGCTTAGAGCCCAGTTTCTGCTTCCTCTTAATTTTATCAGAGGTTCTTTGTTTGCCTTGGAAGTGAATTACTTACAGTAGTTTCAGGATTATGTCGCAACACATCACATCAGACACTGAGGGATAGCTGGTTTCCAATTTCCAGTAAGCCTTTTCTAGAAAGCTACCTAATGCTAATAAAAACAGAAAGCAATGATTAGTAAATTCTATTTGACCTATATTGTTTTGGGGTCTGGACTGCAGGCAGAGGAATCTAGCACATACACTCCTTGACTGCAGAGCCATGTTATTGTGACACATGCAGAATGTGGCTTAGGATTGCTGTGTTAAAAAAAAGCTGAGATGTCCCTGAAAAAGATGTCATCTAGAAGGCATCCTAAATGTTGCCTCAGAAAGTGTACTGTATGTATCTAGTTGTCAGTGGTGCCTTCACAGAAGTGCAAGTCCTAAATTACAGATGAGCCTATCCCAGCTGTCATTGGGCAGAAGGCAGGATACACCCTGGACAGGTCGCCAGTCCATCGCAGGGCAGACAGACAGACAGACACACACAGTCTCACACACACACATCATTGGGTGGAAGGCAGGATACACCCTGGACAGGTCGCCAGTCCATCGCAGGGCAGACAGACAGACATACACAGTCACACATTCACACCTAGGGGCAATTAAGCATGTCCAATTAGCCTGACTGCATGTCTTTGGACTGTGGGAGGAAACCGGAGTACCCGGAGGAAACCCACGCAGATATGGGGAGAACATGCAGACTCCACACAGAAATGACCCCGGTCGGGAATCGAACCCAGGCCATTCTTGCTGTGAGTCGACAGCGCTACCCACTGCGCCACCTTGCCGCCCAAACGCCGTTTCATTGCTTCTTTATTAAGCTCACCTGTGGCTCACTTGAGTTTGTAGCTCGTGGCGTATGCGTACATGGGAAAAACGTGTTCCCCTGTCCTGTGAGACTGGTGTGCCTGCAGGGAAAAGGGAAAAATAGCCTGTCTCAAAGGTTGCAGTTGCCTTCCGCCGTCAAGGTGGTTGAAGCTTGAGTTTGAGCTAATGGGAGTCCAGTAAAGGCTTCGGATGATCAGTGCTGTTCCCGGTGTAAAGACTTGAAACCTGTTCTCAGATGACTCCAACCAGAGTTCGATAAAAGCTCCTTGACTGTTCATTGTGCTCCTGGGATGCTGGGAGGGTATCCAGGTGGTAAATAGCTGCTGCTGTTATAGGGGCAGTTGAACTACACAGGAGCGTGTACGTAGCTAAGCACTAGCCACTGTTTGTGTTCGTTTTTTTGGCTTTGTTTTATTTTGCCTGACCAGTTGCTTTATGGTTTGTTTCTTTATGGTTCTGGAAGTCATTGTAATTTCTTTTGGTTTGTTTATTTTGGCCTGCTATTACTGTTGGGATTTAAATAACGACTTTGTAATGTTTTAACTTTGTCTTTTAAATTAGAATTATAAAATTATAAAGTCTTCCACATTGCAACCTACCCTTTCCCTTGTTGATGCGGTTAAAACCCATTGGTATATCAAGTGAGTCTCATGTTGGGATTGAGGATTTGTGTTTATTTATTTTGTTGTGGTTTATTTACTGGTTGCTTGTGTTTTTTGTTTGTTTGTTTGTTTGTTTTTTGTGTCACTTGAGGTGGAGTGCTGTGCTTTTAAACCCAGTGGGTACTCCTTAAATGCTTGGGAATCATTGAAGGTTGTAATATAAGTATGTTTAAGACTTAATGATGGAACCTGATTGCCATTAAGCTTTTATTTGTTTAGTTGTTTTTATGAATTAGTTTAATAAAGTGTTATTTTCTGGTACAGCTGCCATCTGATGTTCATTTATTTGAGCAGACCTCATGGGGAAAGCAATAAATGGTGTTAGTGTATAACAGTCCATTCTGTATATAATTAACTCATAGGTTGCTCTCATCCCTTAATTGAGAGTGGCGTAGTCGGATAGTTTGGGCTTATAAGGGGACTAGTGCCGTTGCTCGCGCCCACACATTGTTGACATACGGCTTTTTCTAAAGCCCATGTGAAGATATCCAGCAGAGATATACTCATTTTTATTGTAGTGCCATCTGAAGATTCAAAAGTCTTAGGAATTCAGTTGGGGTTTTTGGCCTTGTCCTTTTCTCACAGAGATATGTCCAGATTCCTTGAACCTTTTGATATTATTATGATATTATGCACTGTTTAGGGTGAAATATGTAAAATCATTGCAATTACTTGTTGAGAAATGATGTTCTTAAATTGTTGGATTATTTGCTGAAATGGTTTTTGGTAATGTGGTGAGCCTCAACCCATCTTAGCTCATTAAAGACTTGTCTTTCTTGGATGCTAATGCAAGCATGACTGCATCAGCTGCTGAAGATTAACATTTCACAGTGATCCTACTCTTAAATGGTCCCTGTCTCAAATTTTTTTGGAACATGTTGCAAACTTTAATTTCAGCATGAGCATATATTTGGAAAAAACAATGAAGTTGACAAAGTAAAACATGAATGTAATCTTTTCACATGTTTTGTTTAAATACAAGTCAAAGTGGATTTATAAATAACTACTTTCTGTTTTTATTTGCATTTCACTTACTGTCACAATGTTTTGTCTTTGGTTGTGCTTCATGTTTGCTATAGTTTGTGTGGAACTACACTTGAAAATCAGTCAGTTAACACCAACACTGGCATATTTACCTTTAGGTTAAGTAATGTGCATTGTTCCTGAAATATAAATACAACTAAACAAACCAGTAAAAAAAAAAAAATAATAATAATTTAAGCAGAGACATTTTTTGACCTTTTATTCCATTAGATAATAAAATGGGCCGGTCCAAAAGTTGAGTATCATATTTGGTATGTATTCCATTTTAAGAAAGTTGGAGAAGTACAAAAAGATACAAAGTCAGTGAGGTTAAATGTTTAATTAAGATGAGCATTTGTTGTTTATGTCATTAACAAGTAGTTTTTTGTCATTACCAGAACACAGAGTCAACCATCATGGTGCATATTTTGATGGATTTTTTTTCCTAATAACTTGGGCTTTAATCAATCATTGTTCTTCACTTCAATCATTACTCTCTCAGGAGCAATTTTAAAAAGATTTCAATATTTAATCAATTAGTAAACAAATATTGTTGGGACAAGGAAAATAATGTTTACAATACTCTCATTTACCAAGGCTGATGGTAAATATTGACTTGATGAGCATGCGTGCTATTTAATGCCTGTAAAAATTTGTTTTGCTGCCACTGTTGTTGCTCAGAGATCTCATCTAACAAAACGGAAGCCTGTTTCTTCCCTTTCTGGCAGAAGCCTGTCAAATTTTGACCATTGTTTGACCTTTTGACATTTTTGTTCTGAAAATAATAAGTCCAAATATGCACATACAGATACCAGAAACAGAGAGAGAGAAAAACAGTTACGAAAAAACAATGCTTTTTTTTCCCTTGACTGCCTGAAACAGGCTTTCATCCAAAAAGGACATGAGCGAAATAGGGGTTTATATTGTACTGGTCATATGTGACGGCATATTGATATTGTGTCTCATAATCTAATTTGAACCTTTTTAATATCACATATTTTGCTTC
>JAILXH010225583.1:53086-63953 GCA_023558415.1 Piaractus mesopotamicus | reverse complement strand
TTTTTTTTTTTTTTTTTTACTTGAAAAAGACTGGACAGCAGTAGGTGACAGAGGCACTGTTGTATTTTCATTTTCATTTGAAACGTCACTGAAACATCCCTATCTCAGTAATTTAGCTTAGCATGACTGTTGGTCTGTACTGTCTGTAAGTTGTGTCATCTACACATCTATGTGGCATACCAGTATAATGATTATGATAAATCTCACACCTGAGACAGAATTTCAACCCTTATACTCGATGAACCCGTATACCACCCAGAACTACACTGTAGTATTCCAGAATCTACTGCACTTCAGATGTAGATGATGCATGTAGGTTTATAAAAGACCACAGCAGCTTGTAGAAAAGTGGAAAAGTGTGATCTATGTGGGCTCAGAGCCTGTAGTACAGACGCAGATGAACTCGTGTTAAACAGAGAAGTAACATATGACAGGTGGAGACGCAGGAACATGATCCGGCTGGCAGGGGATTTACTAAAGCTCTCTGTCTCATAACAGCTCCACACATATACACTCAGGTCATTATAAATATAACCTCCCACTCAGAACACAGGGTTACATGTATACATCTGCTTAGGAGTGCTGATCTGGGATCAGCTTTTAACACAATCTGTTGAGTGTAATTATATGAATGGGGGGTTGCCAGTACTTTCTTAGGATGTTTTGCAGTACACATACAAAGACAAATCAGACCAAGGCCTTGATGTAGAAGAAAAAACCAACAAACAACAACAAAAAAAAAAACCCATTATAGCCTAATTGCACTCATCAGACAATCTTAGATCATAAACCATATAAAAGCTTAAGCAGAGCCTTTACTAACAGAGTTATTCCAAGACAGTAACCCAGTTAAATGCAATGTTTACCAAGACATAAAATGCTATGAGTAGCTTTACATCAGAGAAAATGTCCAGCAACAACGTGAAAAAATTTTTGAATACTCTATGAAATACTGCAGTTAATAAAACGTTATGTAACCTTTGGAGAAGTCTGGGGTAAAGCAATATACAGGACAGTAAGTTGTCAGCAATTCATGTCAATAAAAGATGAACCATTATACCCAAAGGGACTCGCTTAATATAAATCACAAAGAGCCTGGTATTAAAGTTCCAGTCTTGTGGGAAGCAATGGAGCACCCATATTTTGAATTGCAAGACAAAATATTCTTGTATTTTGCATATTTTTACAATAATACATCTAACAAATTGTCAGTAAAACAACATTAGTCACTGAGGGTGAAATAATTAAGGTCATATAATTTTCTTTTGTTTCACTTCTTTCAATTTACATATTTGAAAAAGTAGCGTGCTGAATAAATCCGTTCTTCGCTGAAATTAAGAGGTTTATCTAACGTACTGAAGAGCATGAGTCAGCACTCTTTCCATTAAGACCAAAAACGAATCCCAGATACTGAGTCTAATCTACTTTGAGTCTGCCGTGTTCGAGAAACTGAATACATTTTGGTATATCTGGCTACTGGAAAGATAATTGAAAACAAATTGAAAATGAGACAACAAATCCCTCATCTAAAGCTGGTTGGTGAATCTGCTATTGGCTCTGTGGGGCTGACTGAGAAGCCTTAAGGACAAAGACGGATACTTGACTTCCTCATGGTCACGAATGGCACAAAGCGACCCTAGTTTAAACCAAGCCGACTCGCAGCAGGCTCCGGGTCTGTCCCAGGTGCCGTTCATAATAATGAGGGACCACAGCCTCCCATGTCCAGAAGCATCTGTATGCTGCGTTCATTAAAATCGCCAAGCTTCTGATGTTACCCAAATTTACACAAGGCCTACAACATGCGAATGGTTCCCAGAGATAAGAACGGCTCTTAAATTTATTCACACACACATCAGGATTAAAGGTGAAGACCATGAATAATTAATGCTGCCCCATGTTGCTACACACAAACCATGTGCAGGCAAGTGGGATGGAAATTTAACAAATAAGGTGCATATGAAAATCTCAAGTCTAATTGTTGCAGATATTGTGCATTAGTTTTCATTTCGCGCCCTGTTATCAGAAAAGAAAAGACGGCGAACCATCATTTCAGCTGAAGTTAATTAAGGAGCTGCTCTAAATGCTCTAAATGCTCCCTGCTGCCACCCTCCATCTCTCTGGCTGTAGCCTGAGGGCCACTCTCATTTGCATACTGTATGCCTTTTGAATATCCACCACTTTAGTTTGTCAGATACACTTTGTTTTAATAGATCTCATTAAACACAACTCCTTTCAGCACAGCCAAGCTACATTGACGCCTTCTGTCTTCTTAGAAAGTGTGCACTTCTTAAAATGTCTTAAAGGTGGACAATATGCCAATATGTTATCATTCTCATGGCGAATTACGTACCGGTACGTTTTTCTGAGCATACCATGTGTATCATCAGTATTTCTAGGACACAGAATAGCTGCATGTATCATAAAGAAGTGCAAACAACAAACAGTGCACAGTAACTACATACTGACCAACAGCTAAGTGGATGGCAGTGGATGGTTGAATGATGAGATTTAACTGCTAAGATTTAAATTTACTTTTACCAATTGTTTCTCCTGCTCTGTCTTAAATAGTTTATTGTTAAAAACAATGAATAAATAATAATGAATGTCCATTTTGCCGATTCCAAACTGTTCGCAAACCTCAGATAACTAGAGACTGTGAGACGTATTGCGTATAATAAAAATGTCTGCAAGTATCGTAATATTTAGTTATATTTTGCTACATCACACTTCTTCTAAAATTTCCAATATATATTTATGTATTCTAAATGGTATTTAGGGGCAGATTTAGTAGATGCATTGATTAACAACAGTTTCTAGGCCATTTGCGCTAATGGGGGTAGCCAATTTAGTAGGTTATCTACTAAGAACTTTCATGCAAATTAACTAAGGCACAACCCTATAATTAACATATGACTGTCAAAATATAAACCCCTATTTTCCTGTCTGTTTTCGCCAGGTAGGAAAAAAACACTTGTTTGTAATTGTCCCTCCTCTTTATTTCTTTTTACTCTTAATATCAAAAGACTTTCATCTCAAAATAATGACTCGTTATTTTAACTTATGTTGAAATAATGACTTATTATAAGTCATTTTGAGAAAATAAGTAACTATTTTTGCATACTAAATTATCACAAGAAGAAAATAATTCATCATTTCATCAAATTTATTCCTTCTTCCATTTTGCTGATGGGCTTTTCTGAGCATTTAAGGCATTAAACAGTTACATGATCATCAAGGCAGTATTTAGTATTAGTCTTAGTCTTATACATTGGAGTAGGTTGTTTAATAATAACCTCTTATAGAAGGAAACTCCTACAATTGCACATGCAATAAGGAACACAAAACAGCACCAACCCCCACTTTGATCTTATTATGGGTACTAAAAGGCAGTGGTCATTTCTTAATGCCAAGATCAGGTTTGTGACAGTGTAAAAGGTTAGTAGATCTTCCCCTTTTATTACTACTTTAGATTACTACTTTAGAGTACATGATACTACAAATCATGCTAAGGATTGCTAATGTTTGCCCATGCTAATGACTGCTACCTCAAGAGATTCTTCATTAGGTTTGGTATGCTGAGTCCTACAGTCTATCTAAAACAAATGGACTGCGATATTGAACAAGTCCAGTGCTGTATTGATTGTCATGCACTGAGAGCCTCTGAGCGTGGTGAAACTTCCTCAACATGTTTGTGTGGGAATAATGATTGAGAAGGGCACTAGCCCTATAGCGCAACACCAAAATGTATTCTGTTTAATGGGGCTGGTGCGTTCAGAGCACAATCACCCAGTGATCTGAGCACACTTCAGTGAGTCACGTACAGCTGCTCCTCGACGTGTGTTTCATCAGTGCCACCTCATGGGAAAGCATTCAGACAGTCACCACTCATTACTGGAACGTGTTAACACAGTGGGCGCTTCTTGAAGACTAATATGACAGAGAGATGAATAGTGGGCTAAAAGACTTGCTCACAGTGCCCCTCTGGGACCATCTGGAGGACGTGGTTTCAGCCGAGTGCCATCTCAGGGACGGACTGAAACTCAGTCGACAGTGCAATCGTCTTACAGCTCACTCCTGCCTTACACAACAACTGTATGTCATGATGAACTTAGATTTGCAAAACTAGGGAAACACAATATTTAATCTGTTAACTATTACCGCAATATTCCACATTGTGGTACTGATATCACAAAAGGCTGAGAAACACAAATGAGCTCTTTAAAAAATACTTTTGGTCAAAATAATGCAGGCCCTAATCTTTAATCAGGATTGATTCATCAAGAATTCATCAACTTAATTTTCAAAAATTGCAACCTCAGTATGTAGAGGTAAAATCATAATTTATAATAGAAGCATCCTTGCAGTCCTCAGAGGCTTCTGTGATTTTGTAGTCAGGAACATGAACAAATATGAACTGCTTTTATTAAAGGATTAATTTATCGACCTGTTGGATCACACTTTTATGACTGATGTTATTTCATTTCTCCTCTTGCTAACACTAACACTCTCTGGTGTGGCACAGCTCTACTACCCAGACCAAGTAAACGGACACTTCCAAAGCATCTATTGTTCTGTGATTTGGGAATGATTTAATATGGATACATGCACTAGGAGAACAAATACAGCAACTAACAACGGACAAAAAAAACCCTTTTTAAAAAAGCAAGATTAATTCTGCCTGGAAAATCATGGAGATGTGTATCCACACCAGACTAAAATGATCAGCCCAAAGCTAAATATGATGGCCTGTAATTTTCTCAGGGGAGGAGGGAGAAAAATACCAACAGAGACAATCCTGACAAAGGGTAGCACTTGTGGAAATTAGTGTAAATTTAAGTGCTGCAGTGAGTGGCCTTCAGTTCCATAAATGTAAGGCTATTACTATAAACAGGGGTGGAAATTGGCTGAAATGCAATGGAACTCCTTATTAGGAGTAACTGTCAAGATGGCGTTCCAGAACCAATCCCAAAAACCTAGGTAATTAGTTTTTGAGGATGAAGCAAAGTGTCTGTTGATCGCACCTCAAGTTCAATCACGGTGCTGCAGCAGAGCCCACCCATTCAGTCTAAATAGTAACAGCTGTCAGTACACCATGTGTTTGGAACAAGTAGGCAGCCAAGAAACTCCACAATCTTTCTTCAAACTATGGTGGTGGCATTCGTTTAGATATTTAGCCTGCACAATGTGATTTAATATTATTTGATGATTTGTGTATTTATTGCTGAAGATATCAGTCAGTGAGCTCAGTTTAAAATGTCCATTGTAATTTAGCATTTTAGTTAATGTGATTCAAATATAAGGTTGCGTAATGACTGATACTCAGCTACCTAGCCTGCTTATGTCAACCATTCATTGTGAGCTAGGAATCTAATTACAAACATATCTAATGAAGAAGTAACTGGACACTGAACGTTTTTTATAGTCTAGATCACATAAAAAAGAGGCAGTTACTAATTAATGGTATTTCTTATGCAATACAAGTCGTTTTGACTGGCGATTTGCTTTGTAGTCTCTGCCTTGTCTGAAAGCTTGGATTCCTGCGTATTGTGTCGCAAATGGTAGTTTCAATGAAAGTGAAGATGTTTTTCTATGGTGTTGTTAGTTTAACTTTTAGAATGTTTATAAAGGTTTAAGGTGTTTTTGTATGGAGGAATCCCTCATGTTTAATCAAAGCATTAAACTTAGATTTATTTGCAACAATCAGTCAAAAGTAATGCTGTTTGCAGCATGTAGAATTTGAGAGTTTACTCGGGCGGAAAATAAATATGAGTATGACATGATTTTATTCTTCAGAATTTGACGATCATTAAAAGAGAATGTTTTCAATCATGGAATCAGAATCTGATGGTTAGCACAATCCACCTACTTTGTAGAAAACCATAGAAAAAAAATAAAATACAGATTTTCGTACATGGCTAATGTCAGTGAGTCCACCACCAGGCAAACACTGAACAAGAATAGTACTCATGGAATGAGAGCAGGGAGAAATCCACTGCTCTCCAGGAGGAACACTGCTGCCTGTTTAATATTTCCTATATTCCTATAAGACCACTTGGATGAGCTAGAAGACTACTAAATCATGTTCTGTGGACATATAAGCATAGAAATAGATTTTTATGGCTTAAATGATCCATAATCTTGTGTTTGGCAAAAACTGAACACTGCATTCCAGCATGAGGTCCATATCCTGAATGTGAAACACGGTGGTGGCAGTACCACATTTTGGGGTTTTCCTGCTATTGGACCAGGATAGCTTGCTGTCATTTGATAAAGCTATGATTTCTCAATAGTATCAAGGAATCCTACATGAGAATATTAGGGCATCCATCCATGAACTGAACCTCAAAAGAAGGAGGGTCCTGCAGAAAGACAACAACCCTAAAAATACCAGTTTGTCTACAGAGAATGGTCAAAGCAGAGGAATTTTTACATTTTTTTGAATGGCTGAGTCAAAGCCCAGACCTTAATCTATTAGAAATGTTGTGACATAACCTAAGGTGTGGCATTCATATAAGAAAGCCCAATAACTATACAGAGTTGAAGCAGTAAGTAAGAAGGAATCAGCCAACATTGCACTAGGTTAATGTGCTGGTCTGATCAACTTCCAACACAAACACTAAATGTTGGATCACTTTGTTTAATAAATTAATGAAAAACTATACACACTGTTTTTGTTATCTATTTTACTGAGTTCTCGTTATCTATTGTTATGAGTTAAATAAAGATCTGATCCTATTTTAAGTCAGAAATTCTATGTAGAAATTCACATCATGCTAAGGCGTTCATAAACTTTCAAGCAGCACTGTATACAGCGAAATTACTATTTTGACTACTTATTATTAATTCACACAACAATTTACACTCTTAATTGACACTCATTATAGCACAATGATTTTTATATGGGGAAAATGTACTTGTAGGTTTTGAAACCAATCAGTTAATCACATAGCACAGTAAGTAATTTTTCGCATAGACAAAAAAAAAAACGGCTCAGACCCAGGGCTCGCCTGCTAATGGCAAACAACAAAATGATGACACTTTCTCCTCTGAGAATCTATCCAAAAGCAATGCAGCAGGCACAACCATGAAAACGTCAATCTCCACACATATGGCACATTGAGATTCCGACCATGTGTTCCTCTACTGAAAGAGTGAAGTTATTGCCTGCTCAGTGGTGTCTGTCGGGGTGATGATGTTAAAATCAATTTCATATTAAACCGAAGGTGCTACGTGCATGCCGGGGGATAAGTGAGAACAATCGTGCAGTACACGGCGCTGAAATAAAAACCTCCTGTCTACAATGCGGGCCGCTGACATAACACAGAATGTCCTGAGCAGATTGATAAGGCTGGACTGGAAGGATTAGAAGTGCACTTAAGCAGAGAGTGGAGCCGGGAAAGGGGAGAGAGAGAGAATCAGATAGAGAGAGAAAGGGCACATTAGGCATATATCACACATACACTGATGTTGGTCCATATTTCAGGCACCATGTGACAGGTTTTAGAAGGGAGATTAGGAGAAGCTTGCAAATAGCAGTATATTACACAAGCACAACAGCATGCGTTCCATCACTGTCGAATAAATACCTCAGATAACCCTTTACTGCAGTAGTGTTCAAAAGGCTACATGCTATCTACATAAACCCTTCATGACAATTAACTCAAACCAGTATGAAAAATATAAATGCTTATTCCAATAGGTGTCATTTGTCATAAAGATTTTACACTGGTTTTGGTTGGGCCATGACACTTTGTGAAATGACAGACTTTGTAATATTATACTGATAATATGGCAGAGCTGGCCACGTTGTTCTGACTGAACAAAAGTGAGCATTTCTGAGACTCTGTCTTGAATTGAGTTTCATTTTACCATTTATTAGATTTCAGCTATGTCGCATCATCAGAATTATGTCGCTGTGATACACAAAAAGCTACAAAATCAGTTGTACATAACCTGCTGTCATTTTAACACAAAACAATGTCAGAAAAAAATCTGTGTCACCTGAAAGAAGCGTTCTATTAACCTGACATCAAAGCTGACAAAATCAGTCTTTATGACAAATTATGTCTACTGAAATAAGCCTCTATAAATGTTTATATAGGTTTCTGTCAGTTGTCATGACCAGTTTTTGTAGAGGTCGTGCACACTTAAGAGCACTGCCCTACAAGTGTTACCAAACCTTATAACACCATTTGTTGTATTTTTTTTTTCACTTGAAAACACCAGCTACCTTTACATAGTGTGACCAATTCATGATGAATGGACCAATAGACATGGTCAAAATTATTTGGCATAATAGCCTACACCTTGTTGCATTAACAAGATATTAAAGTTATATTAAAGTTACCATTTGCCATCTCAAAGTTATTTTTTTGTTACAGGGTTTTGTTACAAGGCTTTGCTTCAACAGCAATGATGCACATATTGTCACACACCACACATTCTAAATGGTGTATGGATAGCAGCTAATGGAGTCATAGTACTATTCACACGCTCTGCCATACTAACCAGTCATCGATTCCCATAAAAATATTGACCTGCATCATGACCTTGACTTCATTGATCTTGGGCAACATACACTCATGCAGATGCAGATATACACACATACATAGTTATATCACACAGAGCAAGAGCACAATGTGAGGTCAATACAATAACAGCAAGCAGATAAAGACAGTCTTCAAGGGAAATAAAGGGGAATGACTGCAGTTCCAGTATGATGACATGCTGCACCGTGCACATGTCAGAGACCATCTTATTATTTTATTTCCAGCCATTAAATACTGTTTTTTCTTAATACTACTACTACTACTACTATTAATTATAATAATAATAATAATAATAATAATTATAAATTTAACATAAAACAATACAAAATCCCCAACAACTAAATCAATATTTTAAATGTTTTTCAAAATTTAGCGTGTCCTCTTTTGCTTTTATTGTAGCTTCCAATCTTTTCGGGTGAGTTGCTTTCTTTCTTTCAATCTGCATGGAAATTTTTCCAAGTTCAGTCTCAGAAGTTGGTTACTTTTTCTGCTTTTTACAATTCCACTACAGTCCCAAACACATTTAGTGTTGCTGAGGTCTGAACTCTGGAGTGGTCAGGCCATTATTCTGAAAACACCAGCAGCTTCTTTAAATGATCTGAAAATTGTTTTTTGTTTTGTTTTTTTTTTTAGTAAGAGCATTTTGACATATCTCCTGAAAACTTGTATTTAATGGTGCTGTCCAGCTAAATTTTTCATTTATCAAGGTACAAAGGATGAAAACCCACCCTCAAATGTATAAAAATAGTTTTAAGGTCCAACAGTATACATTAAATACAGGTTTTTTTAGTACCTTTTTTTTCTGAGAATGTATACAGGTTCAATGGTGTAAACTGACCAGTCTTAGAGAGGTGTGCACCCCCACCTGTTTTAACAGGTAATGCTGGCTTTATTACTGCTGCAATGCATTAGCTTCTTTATTTAAACAGTTTTCTTTGGCAAGATGTAATTATCTCAATGTTTCAGACTAATGATGGTAAATTATTTCTAAAACGAGTAATAAATCATTTCTCTTAGTTTCTGGTTAAAAATTAAATGCCCATCTATCCCAGTGGACGCTGATCCACTTAAACACCCTCAGATTACACAGACATCAATGTAAACGCTTTAAGATTTGCAGTTTATTTCTTAGCTTTCTTTATTAGGCAGTAAACAGAGAGGGAGTGAGGAATGATTAAAGGTGTGTTAAAGGAGTGTTCAGGGAGTGCCCTTGAACAGTGTTTCAAATAGATATTTTTAAGTTGCCTTTTTTTTTCACCAAAAAAAGTAGTTCCAGCAGCTTAGAGTAATATGACCACTGTTACTTAGCAACAGAGGGTCAGTTTAATGATGCAGGTGTGGTGCAAACATTTTTACATTCAACATTAGTGATGGCTAATGCTATGAACCCTGCACAGGTCAATGCTAAAATGACCAGAGTGTAAAGCAAGGATCTATTTCCCTGTCAATTCCCACCTTTACATAGTCATGACCTACTGAGCACTCCATGCATTGTGAAATTAATTTTTAAAACACTAAGGGTCAGATGTACAACCCCATTTCCAAAAAAGTTGGGACGCTGTGCAAAATGTAAAAAAATGCAATGACGTGCAAATCATTTAAACCCTATATTTCATTGAAAATAGTACAAAGACAACATATCTAATGTTGAAACTAGAAAAATTGGGTTTTTTTGAAAAATATATGCCCTTTTTGAATTTGATGTCAACAACACGTTCCAAAAAACTTGGAACGGGGGCAACAAAAGTCTGGTAAAGTTGTGTAATGCTATAAAAACAGCTGGTGGTTGATTGGCAACAGGTCAGTAACATGACTGGGTAGAGAAAGAGCATCTCATAGAGGCTGAGTCTTTCAGAAGTAAAGATGAGGAGGAATTCACCACTCTGTGAAAGACTACACAATCAAAGATGCAACAACTCAAGAATAACGTTTCTCAACATAAAACAGCAAAGAACTTTGACTTTTCATCATCTACGGTACATAATAACATAATAACACCAAAAGATTCAGAGAATCTGGAGAAATCTCTGTATGCAAGGGACAAGGCCAAAAACCAGTTTTTTGCTGGCTGTGATCTTTGGGCCCTCAGGCAGCACAGCATTAAAAACAGACATGATTCTTTAGTGGAAATCACTGCATGGGCTCAGAAACACTTCTGAAAAATACTGTCTACGAAAACAGTTCGTCGCTGCATCCACGAATGCAAGTTAAAACTCTAAAACGCAAAGAAGAAACCATATATAAACAGGATCCAGGAATGCTGCCACCTTCTCTGGGCCTGAGCTCATTTAAAATGGACTGAGGGGAGTGGAGAAGTA
>JAILXH010225512.1:22906-37838 GCA_023558415.1 Piaractus mesopotamicus | reverse complement strand
AAAAACTTACCTGTTTAGTCGAGCCTTTGGTTAATTAGTTTTCCTGTTAGAAAAAGGTGCAGATCTGGGGGTTCACAGACAGAGAGTCTTATGGTAAACTGGGAATGTTGGTGCTGTCGTCCCACTGCTCTTACGCGTTCGCTCAAGTTTGTTGACGATGGAGCAGAGGTGCGCTGACTTCTCAGGGAGCCCTCATGTCCTTGTTACCTTCTGGCTCTCCCTCTTAGTTATGCTGCCATAGCCAGGCCTACTGCTGCACTCTGTCAACTCTCTGTTCTGTTCGGTCCCCCTTATCCACATTGAGGCCCTCATGGCATGCCATAGGTATTAAGATATTCTTTTTAATGTGAGTAGGACAAATTGTAAGAACAAATGCTCACCTCTTTTACAAAACAGCAAGGTCAGAGAAACCCACCTTCACTGTTGCCCCTTCCAGTCCCTACATGACCACCTGTCACCTGTCCTAATGTTAGCAGGCAGTGTTGATATAGGCATACACCACCATGTCTGGTTGCTGCCAGCTATACTGAAAGCTCTTTTTTAACAATATAGGTTATGTTCATACGCTGAAAAAATTTACCTTATTCATTTTTTGTTTTAAATCGTCTCTATAAAGGATAGAGTGGAAGGATTTAAAAGGACTAAAGTAGAACAAAGCATGTCTTAACTTTTAATCAAAGTCCTGTATTTAGGGTGATGATCTGGCTTTTCCTGCTCCATTTTGGTTTCCAGTTGAGATGAACACAGTTCTGGTGCAGGATCAAAGATGGATTTCTAGATGTCCTCCCACCAGTGGAAAGTTGAGGTGTTCTGCCTGACCTGTGGCAAGCAGATGACTGTATATGGTGTACACATAAGGGTGTGCAAAGTCCTGGACATTGACACCTTCATTCTGCTGGTGACAAAAGATCCTCAGGTGTACTGTGTGTCACCTGACATTGTTGTCTACCAGTCAAAATGTCCAGGCCACTTGGACTTACCCCATCAAAAGATCAGTTTACTGAGTAATATCAGTGAATTAAAGCTTACCCTACAGTTCAGTCAAGTTGTTTGGATGAAAGTGTCTGCTTTGAGTATTGTGAATTGTTAAATTAAGTAATGTTGGTTAGGGGTGGGGGGCACACGCCTCTACAGCCCCTTCTGTTAACTAGACTAAGTAGCAGCTGCCAAATTGCCCCCCACCTCCATCCCCAAAGGTCAGCAGTCACTGTGACCCATTACAGTCCAACCCATGTCCCAGGGCCACGTGGGCTCCTCACAGCTCACTACGTCAAGTCTGGCCGCACCGGGTATGTCGACAGCAGCAATGGCACTTCTCTCAGCCACCCTCCACTCTCCCCGCTATCCACTGTGGCATCAGTGCTGACTAGGGTTCTGCTCCTGAGTACTGGAGCCCTGACTCTCTGCCTTGGCTCCGTCACTGGTGACTGACCTGAGCTGGACATTGCTTGCCTTTCAGCCGTCTGATGTGCCCTTCTCGGTGTGTGTGAGCATGGCTGGTCGTAGTAGAGATAGCATGCTAGTCTGCAGCAGCCATGAACAAACTCGGCCGGCCTCCCGGATGGCTCAGGTTCGTGGCATTGTCTGGCACAGTGTCCCTTCTTTTTGCAGTGCTGGCACACCAACTACTCAGCCACCAGCACTCGCTCACCGCATTGCATGCATGCTCCTCCACTGCGCAACGCTGTGCTGCTTGCTGTGGTCCCATTTTGCTCTATGTTATGTTAAGCCATATATGCTAAGAAAGAGAGAGAGAGAGAATCTGCAAGAGCCTCAAATATTATTACATATCCCATGCAACTGAAACTCATGCACTTGGGTTTTGCCCAGTCACATGGTAAACCTGATCCTCCCTTAGGTCTTGTTCTGTTTGATTACACTGCCTTTACTATTTCTATTATTAAGATAATGGTGGTACCTTAATATGCATAAGGGTGCTTTTGCCAACTACAAGGTGGACAATGCAACTTATGGACAGCTCACATGACCAGCACAAGAGAAATGATGCAGTATATATTTATTTCTTCAGTTCAGAATAAACTGATCTTTCATCAAGAGTCATCTAACTGTACACATCCACATAAGAAAAATAAAATTCATTCAAAACATTAAACCCCACTTATTAAAAGATATAAGCTAAGTGTTACATGATTTACAATGCCTTTGTTAAGATAAGAAAATAAAGAGGTGAAACGGTCATCTTTGCGTACATGTTCATCCCTACGAATGGTTTTAAGACAATGATAACATTGACTTTGGGGGGAGGGGGTCACTGCAGCACTGAGCTTTATATAGCTGTCCATTCATAATTATTACCTCAGTTTGTTGACAAAAGTGCCTCGTAATTAAGCATGCTGTGTTGGGAAAGGCTACAAGCAAGGGAGCCAGCACAGGAAGCCTGTGGTGTCACTGTAATGATCAACTCCGTAATAGAGCTCAGGACAGCATTAGCAATCAAAATCATGTCAAAGTAAACTCCAACATTACTGATATGTATTTGCTTTTGGGTACAGAGACTCAAATCCAGGACAAATCAGAAAGTAAACAGCATACTGGAAAGTTTCCACCACTTCACCTGGGGCAACTCTCTAAACAGTGAGTTACAGTCAATATCCGACAGAACAAACAGTACAGTTGCAAACTAGCCTCTACTTTTGTAAATTGAAGTTATTTTCACAAATTTTGAAACCGAATACATTTGACCCCGTTTAATGTCCAAGTCCATTTGACTATGACACATTTTGATATTCCCCTTTTCCAGCATTTAGACGTCCGATGGATTCATATATACTTTTTGTGCTAAAACATGAAATTAGTAGTAGTAGTAATTACCATTATGATAAACTCATTTTCCCATGGACTTTTAGGAGTGTCAACTTCATGAAAGGGCAAAACCAGTTCAGGAAAATGGTATTAGAACTCACACCGTCATTCACATTGGCTCATGCTTCAGTGAAGCGCGATCTATGGTATATTCAAGAGATTCCAAGATAAACTGAATAAAAAAAAAGTGTTTCCAATCATCCTCAATCTCTATATTAGGTTTTAATGCCAGTGATACACTAGCTTCACTATTTGGAAGTACAATCTTTTAGGTTTTTTTTTTTTTTCCCCACCAGACATGGAAAGACCCCCTCCAATGAAACCTCTGAAGACACGATTCACTATGGCCTTTCAAACTATGTGGTTAGAAATTTTAACTTTACAGCAATTTATTTATAATTCTATATTAACATAATAGTTTACACATACAACATACGTTGCATTTCCCAGAACAAGGCTAATTCCTAAGCATCAGAGAAGCTCAGTGTTAATGAAGTGCTTGAACACCACTACATCATTCTCCTTTAAAAAACAACAATAAAATAGGAAAGAAAAGAAAGCACCTTTCAGCAGGAGCAGACTTGCAATGGATGATCCATTCATTAAAATCAAGTTCAACCCCAACCCCCATCCCCCACTACTGGTGAACGTATTCAGCCACCATTTCTTAAATTAAAGCATAAGATGGGCTTTAAAGGGACAGAGCTTTTCATCACAGTTTGAGTTATCTGAAACTGCTCAGAGAACTAGACTCATCCAGAAAGTGACAAGTGCACGCTCAGACTCAGAATCAAATCAAAATTGGCTCACTTCAGATTTCAACAGCACGATAACCAGAATTAAAATCCAGGAAGGTACTTTTTTTTTTTTAAATGCATTAAAGGGGGAATTCAAAACTTCTGCATTGCCATTCGGAGCGGTTTAATGTGAAATGCTGCATTGTAGAGAAACTTACCAGCTCAAATTTCTTTCAATGGTGGTGATAGGAACCAGGGGTTGCGAAGTCTATAAATAGCCATTTTATTTGCTATCCAAAACTACCAGACCTACATGCGTCGTCTGGCTTTTTATATGTAATGTTGATGGTAAAATAGTGGCAAATCTGAAAACTATTTTTTTATTTAGCTATTTTGCCTTAGAAAACCTTGCATGTACCTCTCTACCATAAAGTTTTAGGTTAAAAATCTTCAAACTTTTGTGAAACAATGCCTCAACTATTCATAACTGTTTCAAGCAATAACTTCCTGTGATTCAGCTATTTAGAAGCAATAAACTCTTTCAGCGTCTGGTTCTGATCACCAGCACTAAATAATTACAATTCTGACTAGATGTGTTTCCCTACAACAGAGCATTTCATATCAAAACACTCTGAATGAGTGTTTACATCTTAATTTAATTATACAGAAATCTTGAAAACTAACGGAATTCCCCTTTAAGGCGCACCACATAACCACTTTTCCTATTGCTAATAACATAATAATGATCTGTTAGTATCTTGAGAGCATCTTGCTTATATTCCTATTTATGGCCCAGTATTAAAGAATGACTTCACCCTTTATTTCTCTGCCCCAATTCTTTTTTGGAAAATTCTCACAGAAGGACATTTGCGGGACGTGCACACCACGATGTAATGAAACCTGACTTGCACTAGTACACACCACCTCTCTTCACCTCTTTGGCTTATTTGGGTCACTAGATGCAAATGACTTTCATTATGAGCACTCCAGTCCTGGTAATCAAGACTAGATGCAGTTACTCCTAAATTCCTCACCAAATCCCTCATAATGATTATGAGCCATCTTTACCTATCAAGCAGTTTTCTCACATTTCAACTACTGATCTCATCTCTCAAAGTGCTTTATTGGTGCAAGAAAATCCTTATTGGAGCTGAAAAGCTGATCACATTCAGTCATCCTCTGAGTCAGTGGATGGGGTGACCTCGCTGATGGAGAACCCATAAAACTACTGTGGATATTCATGCATACAGAACAGCTCTATCAAACACAGACACTGCACAATCTCACAGAGGGGAACTACTTTAAGTTCTGCTAGAACAATAAAGTGTCTGACTGTAATCGAGGCATGTACAAGATTAAAATCAGAAATGGTCAAACAGTCTTGGAAAATCCTAAAAGTGAATCCAGCAAACCAGGGAGTAGGGTGCATAGCCTGGACTGTGTGCATGTCTTAAGCAGGATTCAGTTCATCGAGCCCGGGCCTTCTGGTGCATAGATTACTTACTAACTAAGGCAGCATTACCGCAAGAACGAGTGAAACTTCGAAGAAGGGGAAAAGTGAGCCCAAGGGATGTGGGTGATCTTATTCATTTCTCCTGCTTCTCCATCACACTTTCTTCCTCTCTCTCTCAGGACTAGCAGCATTCTTTCAGGTGAGACTGTCGGGTAAACTGCAATAGAGACGCACTGATGATGTCCTGTGCCAAGCAAATGCGAGAGTGTGCGTGTATCACTCTTGGCCGAAGCCCTCTGTCTCCTCAATGGCCAATGTCAACTTCTCTTTGAGCTGCTCGTAGCTTTTATAGGGGGGTAGATCCAAACGGTTAAAGCTGTCACGGCAGACACAAAAGAGGAAAAAAATGAATGTGAATCAAAGCACAATTTGTTCAATCGTACACAATTTTAATAACAACAGGGGTGAGATAAAATGACTGTGACGGAATTAAGCGTTACTTGAGAGAGGCCTTGATTTATATTCCATTTCAGTCAGGTCCATAAACATTTAGAGCCCATTGTTATTTTAGCAGTCTACAACAGGATACTGGAGCTGAAATTAAATACTCTGAAATTGAAAATAGTGAATATGAGCTCAAAGTGCAAGCTTTAATTTACATTTATATCCAAATCAGTTCAACAGTGTAGGAGTTACAACCATTTTCAAACATAAACCCCTCTTCATTTTTAGGGGCTCAAAAGAAATTGGACAGTTAGCTGCACAACTGTCCCATGGCCAGGTATGTTATTCCCCTCATTATTTCACTTACAATTAAGCAGACAAAAGGTCTAGGGCTGATTTCAAGTGTGGCATTTGCATTTGGAATCTGCTGCAGTAGGTAACCTGTATAAAAATAACTCATATTTGCTAAAACTGGTACTATGTCCTGACATTAGTACAGGAGACATAATCTGTAAAAAAAAATAAAAATAAAATAAACATAAATAAATAAATAATCACGCTCCTCTGGCTCCACCTAGGGCTGCTAATGCCATTCCATCAAAACAACCACTCAGAGCCAGAAGGAGTATCTGACGGAGTGTCAATCACTGCTAATGCAAATGCTGTGGATTCCCCCTCTCCTCCACACACTCTCAGCCCATGCATGCTCTCACTCAGTCATGCTCAATACCTTCAGTGAGCGGCTTCGGAAAACACAAACGCATTATATAAACACGTTTTGTCGTATTTAGCTATGTGGATTTTAGTTCAAGCTCTTACCAGCGTGTGCTCCATGCTGTTTACCTGGCCTTTTTTTAGTTGCCATGGTTGCTAGCATGTGTGTGCTTGGAAGTCTCCTCTATGGCAGGGCTGGAGCCCAGCTGAGAGGGAGGGGAGGGTGCTAGAAGTTGTACTCGTTAAAATTTTCAAGGTACATCTACTCTCTTTTCAATCTAACCTACTGCAGCGTTAAAGTCAAAAATCATCAGGTGCTTCCAACTATTTGGTACATTCTTAAAAAAGAAAGAACACATTAGTGAGCTCAGAAATACCTAAAAGGCCCAGAAGACCAAAGAAAACAACTCTGCTGAACAGAAGAATTGTTTCCCTGGTGAAGAAAAACCCCTTTACAACAGTTGGCCAGATCAGGAACACCCTCCAGGAGGTGGACGTATCTGTGTCAAGGTCTACAATCAAGAGAAGACTTCACCAGAATAAACAGAGGGTTTACCACCAGATGTAAACCATTAGTAAGCCTCAAAAACAAGAAGGCTAAATCTAAAAAAGCCTGTGTAGTTCTGGAACAACATCTTATGGACAGATGAAATAAAGGTCAACCTGTACCAGAATGATGGGAAGAGAAGTGTACAGAGAAGGGAAGGAACTGCTCATGATCCAAAGCATACCACCTCACCTTTCAAGCATGGTGTAGGTAGTCTTATGGCATGAGCCTGTATTGCTGCCAATGGAACTGGTTCCCTTGTATTTATTGATGTTGTGACTGCTAACAATGGCAGCAGGATGAATTCTGAAGTGTATAGAGTCGTATTATCTGCTCAGAGTCAACCAAATGATCAAACCTCATTGGACGGCGCGTCACAGTGTAGACGGACAATGTCCAAAAGCATACTGGGAAAGCAACGCTCTGCCATGGCCCGGTCACACTGGCCATTACCTGATCTCAACCCAATCATGTATGCATTGCACTTACTAAAGGCAAAACTGAAAGTAAAACTCCCCAAGAACAAACAGGAACTGAAGACACAGTATCACCAGGGAAGAAACCCAGCGTCTGGTTATGTCTACGGGTACCAGACTTCAGACAGTTACCGACTGCAAAAGATTTGTGAC
This sequence comes from Piaractus mesopotamicus, assembly GCA_023558415.1. Classification (NCBI taxonomy): domain Eukaryota; kingdom Metazoa; phylum Chordata; class Actinopteri; order Characiformes; family Serrasalmidae; genus Piaractus; species Piaractus mesopotamicus. The sequence goes on along the minus strand of JAILXH010225512.1, from coordinate 30,491 downwards.
CAAAAAATAAAAATGACAACTGAATTTATGATTGTTAGTCTGTTCAATTACTTCTGGGTGTCTAAAAATGGAGGGTTATGTATGAAAATGGTTGCAAATCCTACAATGTTCATCAGATTTTGACATAAATACCCCCAAATCAAAGTTGAAAGGCTGCTCATATTTACTATTTAATTGTCAATATGTTATGGTAGACAGTTAAAATAACATGAACTTCATCAATGTCCAAATAATTAGGACCTGACTGTATTTACTGCATTGTGATCAAAAGTAGACACTTTTAGGGAAAAAGGCATAACCCAAGTAGTGCAGACGCAGATGAAGCATTTGAGATTAGGCACAGTTCAAAATGCTTCAAAGTGTAGATAATCCTGTGAGAGGTAATCTCAGCCCTACTTTGTTATGAACTCACCATGTATGACTCCTGGGAAGCCAGTTCTCTTTCCCCACTTTTTCAATGCAGAACTTCTGTGGCCCGTTGCTCCCTATTGAACGTCAAAGATTTGTTTGTTCAGTTTCGCAGTCTCTTATTCCCCATGTATTCTAACAGTTCTTAAGCAGTGGCCCTGGATCTTATAAAAATCATATTAATATTATAATTCTAATATTATTGACAATATTATTAATAAAAAATGATACAACACTTCTCAGTAACCCAACACCCACTTTCATCTTGCATTCCTCTTGCGATCCCCTACTTCATGGTCTAAACCTACATTACTTCCCTGCAATTGGAGGGAGAATCTGCAAATGCTTTACATGTTTGTTGTGCAATTTCAATAGTGTAAAACAGCTGATCAACTAAACCAAACTTACCCATGAGATCAGCAAACCCGCCAACAGGAAGTCTGCAGGTTCCGGTAACAAACTGCAGTAGACGCATCCTCTTCTCATTGTCCATCTCTTTCACAAACTATATGAAGAAAGTGAAAGAGCAAGACAAGAACGGTGAAAATAAACAGAGCAAGAGGCAACAGGCAGCCCAAAAATACATGCCAGATCAGCATTAATGTTAGAGATGCCAATGAAGGCAGCTCAATAGCCCAAGACCAGAAGGATAGAATTCCTTCAAATCATACAAACCTTAATTCCAAAAAAGTTGGGACAGTGTGAAACGGTAATAAAAACAGAAAGCAGTGATTAGCAAATTCTGTTTGACCAATATTAAAACAGAAAAAAAGTACATAATATTTGATGATCATGGCCTTATTATTCTTTTGTGCACTTCATAATGCGCCACAGATTTTCAGTGGGAGACAGGTCTGGACTGCGGGCAGGCTGTCTAACACCCATATTCTCTGATTACGCAGCCATTCCGTTGTAACACAACTAGCATTTCAGCATTAATGACTCAATTCAGACTGCAATACTTGTTTCCACTGTGCAACAGTTCATTTCGGAGGTGCTCAAGCCCACACAACAGTTTGTCAATGTGGTGATATTCACCACAAAGGCATGGCGGTGTTTAATGTAGTGGCGTCTGAGGAATCAAGGGTCACGGCTGTGGTTTTCAGCCTTGCACTTTACACACAGATTTCTTTGGATTCCCAGAATCTTTTGATATCATGCACTGCTGAGAGTGAAATACCTAAAATCCTTGCAATTGCTTGTTGATGAACACTATTCCTAAACTGCTGGATTATTTGCTGGTGCATTTTTTGGTAAAGCAGTGAGCCTTGACCTATCTTTGTTCATAAAGGACTAGGCATTTCTTGGATGCTTCTTTTAAAACCAAGTATGACTGTATCACTTGTATATATGGAAGGGTGAGTTACATCAGGAGTTATACTTACAGATGCTTTGTGAACAAAGACTCAGACTTACCTGCCAGAACCAGATAATCTGCTTGCTGCTGCGAGCATAATGTCTGTAGATGGTGTTCCTCTGCCAGTCTGCAAGATCTATCTCCTGCATCCCACACAGCATCACCTACAGAAAACACACAGAGTCCACTCACCATTTCATAAAAATGCTGGAGGAAAAATGCTGGAGGAAAAATCACTGCTAGTCCAGGCAAAGTCCTGAGTTACAAGTTCATAAATAAGCACTGGGCCATGGTGTAATGGTCTGTACCTCCAGCTCTTTGGCATCAAAGTACTGCAGGTATTGCTGGGGCAAGACTTCATTAAAGCCTTCAAAGAAAGCCTGAGTCTGCTCCTCAACTCTCCTGGATAATCTCCACTCTGCCACTAGCCTGGGGAAACACACAAAACCAATTTTCTCCCGTCACATTCTGCAGTCAACACTGGCAGGTATATGTGAAACAATTAATATTAAAGCAAGTTCACAATTATTTATATGTCTCTACTAAAGAATAGTACCGTACGTCTCATCTTACATGTGAGCGCTTACCTGATATATTCCTCTTTGTTTTCCTCTGTTACAAGAATGTTTCCTCCATCTGGCTTCAGCTCATGTGTGGTGACCTCACCTAAGATCTCTTTATCCACAGAGAAATACATCTCCAGCCCACACTCCTCCAAATTATTCTCCCTGTGGGTAAACATCAACAGTCTCAACATCAGCAGAAACTAACCCCAAAAATCTCCAGCCCACACTGTTATTCTCTCTGTTAGTAAACGTCATCATAAACATCATCAGCAACAGTCAATTAGTCGTGAGTAAACGCAATCATCCTCTCTGTATTCCTATAATCATGTTCATGATTGTGACATCCCCAAACCACATTTTTCCTGATCTATCACCTAGTGAGTAAATGCCATTTTCAATAAAATACTTTGTGCAGGGTTCTACATGAGGAGCTATCACTTTGTCAAACCTGTAGTTTGTAGATAACTCTTAAACCGTATAATTTGCAACCACCTCTGACAACAACAAACTCATAGGGTAATTATTGTGTATACAGTCTTGTTTTGTAAAAAGAAAACATTTTTTACATTGTCATTCCTGAAAAAAGTCTGCAGAAGTCTGCCCTTATAGAATGTAAAAGGAATGTAAACATAATAAAGTACATAACTATGTGACAATGTATTACTGTTACGTAATGCATGTAATTAAATTTAATCAATGCAACAACAAAAATAAGAGTTAAGAAAATATCACTGAATATTCCCTATTCTTATTCTTCCCTCGAGTACAACTGGTCATCTACAGTCATCACATCACACTAACTGTACGTTAAGACGCTAATTGTTGATCGTTATCACTCACTTGATCCAGATGAGAGAGTTATAATACTCGGGGTCAATGGACTCCAGGTCTTTCAGAGCCAGAGGCTTGTTGAGGATCCGCTTATAGAACGGCAGAGAGAAGCCAGTGTCTATGAACTTCCCATGAAAAAGAGCCTGAGGTAACATAGGCAAACACAAAAAGTTATTTCATACTGAACGAAACTCATACAGTATGATGAAACAAGCGGTCATATTGAATTAACTGTTTTTCACTTTTCACTATTGTGATCAGTGTGATGCATCTGTTAGGTAAAAAAGATTAGCAGTTTAAGCTCAGTTCCCAGTGCATGAGCGAAAAGATGTGGTGAATGGCTACAACCTTCCAGGGTAGCAGGTAAAGTGCAACTTAATTAAAGTAAATGAGTGGCAAAAAAGACAAGCACTAATAGTGGTCATATTTGGACACATATCAATTGGATGCACTGCAACAAAACTTCTGAGCTCTCTTGCTAAACAGCTGCTGTTTGTTACCAGTTAGCTGAATATGATAATATATAATGAAGCAGAGTGTGTACCATAGCGATGAACCGTCCAATGAACTTGAAGTACTTAAGGTGGTCCGGGTTGATGGAGGAGGCCGGATTGATCTGCAGACAGTAGTTGTCTTTGCCCGCATACTCGAATAGACAGTACATGGGGTTCAAAACCTCATGAGACAACAGGAAAAACCACTCCCTGTAACACACATACACAAACACAGGCACACATTATTTTTCTCAGCACAACCTAAGTATTGTTCATTTCCTTTCTGCTTATCTTTGCAGATGACCCAGTTATTACAGTAGACCACAACTGGTGCAGCAGCTCCAAGTAGGCCATTGTGCTTCAATATTAAATACAGTAACAGTGCATCTCTGGCTAAATGTTATGCAACTAAGTACTCAGATTTATGACCCAATTAAGAGCGTAAAAGCCACATGAATCTGAACAGAATTTGCATTTTAATGTGTGCATCTGCATTCATTTTCTAACTATCTCTAAAATCAAGCTTGTGTCAGGAAACAACACAGATGTTGATAAAGGCAGTCAGTAGAATAATGCTGAATAATAAACATACCTGGCAACACCTCCATAATCTAACCCCTCCTCTCCTGGGAAGATGATCCACAGTCTCCGTCTCAGATCTTGTGGGTGGAAGCTCATAATCTATTAAATAAATGTGTCAGCTTTGAATTAGTAACTGCACTAGCTTTTTAATTAAGAATCCAGAAGCAGAAGGAACCACTAGTCTAATTTAACACTTCATAAAACATTAAAAACCTCCATACTGACCTGCTGAAAGGAATCCTCAAACAAGGTCTTGCGATTGACGTGGATCTTGATGTGCTGAGGCATTGATAGTTGCTATGTTGATGAAATAAAAGTAAATAATCCATGTGACTACAAAAGGATGAATGAGGAACGTCACTTTAATATTATACATAATTTGAACTTCAAGGACCTCCATCAACACAATTTCACAGCATACCTGACACCAGAAGCGGAAGTAGTGCACTTTGGCTTTGAAGTCTCGCACATAGGTAATCTGAGGGCCGTTCTCACTGTGTGTCAAAGAAAAAAAAAAAACTCAGTTAGAACGAAAAAAATGCACCTAATAGACTAAATAAATGGAATTCGTTGCTTATTACTGAGTGTCCTATGAAGCAATTTTTACACAACTGATTTAATTAGCATTTGAACTGTAGTTTCTAAAATTCCAAATAAGACAATATACATTTTCACAATAATGAAAAATTATGGAAGAAAAACACTGTAGAGCTCACAGTGAAGATTTGCCTGTGCGAGGGTCAATGTAGGTGGTCCTTCTCCTATTGTGGTCAACAAAATATGGAATCCCATCCACGGTGAACCTCATCTCCCATCCTTCTGGCAAGGGCTTCTCATTTAACAACCTAAAAAGAGCACAATGCATTTCAAAACACACACACACACACACATACATATACATATATATACATAATGCATTATATTATATTATATTATATTATATTATGTGTGTGTGTATTTTATATATGTGTATAAAATTATAATTGTATTATCATATAATATTCTCTGTCCTACTAATAAGGAGAGAAATTTTTCTGCCATATGATCCAAATGATTAATTGGTGATTCAGCAGGCTACAGTAAACAGTTTGCAGAAGTTGGAGGGAACAATGCTATGTTTGTCAGGCCATTCATAGAAGGTTATATGTTGGTTCACCATTTTCACCATGTTGATTCTCACCCTTGCGTGCGAGGATCCTCCCATTGTGTTGATCTTGTAGGATGATGAACAAAGTACATTCTTCCATTACTATCAGTCCGTTTCTCTGTAAGTGAGAAAGGGTGTACACACACACACACACACATACACACACACACATACACACACACACACACACTGAATATTATATATGTGTATGTATAAATATATATCAAACAAGTGCAAACATCACTGCCTGCCAGAGCATTAAAATAACCAATTTATCATTCCATGCTGCATATAATTGAGACAAGTTTGTGATTTGAGTTAGTGGTGACGGTAATTGGGAATGAATCTGTGCACGTCTTACCCCATCCTTGTGGTAAAGGACCCAGTGGATCAAATTCTTTATTAGCAGTCGGTGCTAGCTGGTCCTGGAGCTGAAGAGTTAGAGAGACACAGCCAAAAACAAAAGAATTAAAAACTAACATGAAAAAACAGTTTTGTTTTTTTTTTATAGTAATGGATAAAGATACCTTCATAGTCTAGCTGCCATTTATGAACCAATGCAGGGGCAGATCTATGGGTTGGTATCCCAATTCTGCAGCCTTCAACATCTAACGCAAATTAAATTAAGCACAAAGTGCCTATACTCCCAAAGCTTTTGAAATGGATAATAAAAAAAAAATCTTATATATATATATATATATATATATATATATATATATATATATATAAAATTGTATTATATTTTGAGCAGTGGAATCTACCAAGATAGACAAAGGTATTTCCAAACATAGTTTATCAGAACAGATAAACCATATCTTAACTGCTGTTGTTTTGGGCTTTTCTAAGTGCATGTGAAATTTGTCTTAGACATACAGCTACAGGCACAAATCAACACACATAGCCCTGAATGCCACCCCTGCCAAAATTTGCTGCCACCCCAGTTAAAACTTTCTAGATCTGCCACTGAATCTGTTAATGGCAGATGGGCTGTAAAGGGTTAAAACATGTGTGTGTGTCCTAACCCCATAGATGAATCTCTGGTTGAACTGGTGCATGGCTCCTTGCAGTTGACTACGCTGGTTCTGCCACTCCTCATAGTTCCTCACAGACTCTGCAGTTGGCCTCTGCCACGTCGTGGTCCGGCTAATGTGATCTACATAGTACACTCGGCCCATCGGGTCCAACCGGCGCTCCCAGCTAAAACAAAACCAAGCAACAACCTCTAAACAGCCATTCATTCAACACAGTACAGTTAGGACCATTGCATACATTTCAATGTTCTACGCATTTTCCCCCCAAATCCTTCCAATCGTATTTTATCTTTACTCCCATCTGCTTTGTGTTTGTAACAACAAATAACAATATAGCATGGCTACATTCTAAGTTCTATTAGAGGAACTACACTACCCAGGAGGCAGTGGTTCTGGTCTCTCCCATGTGGTCCTCTTCTCAATGTGATCCACAAAGTAGATACGACCATTCTGATCCACTCTCTGCTCCCAGCTATAATACGCATGCATGCGCACATACACACACACACAAACAGAAAAATCAGGTCAGGCACATCCATGAAATTGAGAAATAAAAGACTAATTGGAATTCATTCTTGCAGTACAAACGCATACAAGGTTTGTTTCCTGAATGTTTGATCATCTAAGAATGATCCATCTACAATCTTAGTGCTACCTTCACCAGAGACATTAAGAAATATAGCACCACTGTCAGAAACAAGACAGAAATGTGACTGACATTTCTTGTGTGAGGAGCATCGTGTTATGAATTAAAAAGAGGAACCCACCCAGGAGGAAGAGGACCATTGTTGATGGGAGACACTCTGGGTGGAGTGGGGCTGACCCTGAGTACCTGACCCGACCCAGAACCTGGACCAGAGTTTGAAACCTGGCTTGCTGGCTCACCATTCACACAAACGCGTGGGGACGTTTCTGGACTAGGACCACCGCTGCCGTGGGTGGGAGTAGAGCCTGTTGAAGAGGCTGAAGAGAAAACAAATAAATTATATTAAAGCACTTCACCCAAAATAAAACAGTGTGTGTGTAAAAATAAATTTTAAAATGTGATGGTCTAATTTCAGTATTTTAAAATTAGACCTCACCCGATTAGCTTTCATTGAGTACTAGTAACATTACTTTTTGGGCTAAATACTTTAAATTAACACAGATTTTCACATATTTCATTTTGA
>JAILXH010225512.1:5532-22523 GCA_023558415.1 Piaractus mesopotamicus | reverse complement strand
TTATCCTTCTGGGTCGCGGTGGGGTGCTGGAGCCTATCCCAGCTGTCATTGGGTGGAAGGCAGGATACACCCTGGATAGGTTGCCAGTTAATCACAGGGCAGACAGACAGACATACACATTCACACCTAGGGGCAATTTAGCATGTCCAGTTAGCCTGACTGCATGTCTTTGGACTGCGGGAGGAAACCGGAGTGCACAGAGGAAACCCACACAGACACGGGGAGAACATGCAAACTCCACACAGAAAGGACCCCGGTCGCCCAGCTGGGAATCAAACACAGGCCCTTCTTGCTGTGAGGCGACAGCACTACCCACTGCGCCACCATATGATTTGGAAATTTAATTTTAGTGATAATTTACTATAAAGATGTACACTAATTCAAAACTTCAATAAGCGTTGTGAACTGGCAGAGGTTCAGCCTACCCGTGAAAGCAGGTGCTTACCTGTAGAGGAGGGTGGTCTCTGAGGGGAGGGTGGGGGAGGGCGTTGTGGTCTAGGTGGCCGGGGTGGTCTCAGAGCTCCTGCAGAAGGAGAGGGAGACCCTGTACTGCCCACAGCATGGCCATTGGGAAGAGAAGGATCATCAGCAATGTCACTGGATGGAGAGGAATCTCGACTTGATCTGACAAAAACAAAATGTGACAAAGTTTTAAATGGGTTTATGTAGGTGCATATTTACTAAAATCTGTCTAATAGTTAAATCATACATTGACTTGCTGCAGAATCCACAAATCAATATTTGGAAACTTAAAATTATGGATATGAGCCATAAGTTCCTTATGTGGAATCCTGTATTTTATAGTTTGATGTAAGAACAAATACTGACACTTCAAGCTGAAGCTTAGGGGATAAGCATCTTAATCTTAACCTTGATGAAACGTCAGATAAAAATACTAAGAGCACAGGTCAAAAAATTAAAATAGCAAACATCTGAAGTTCTTGGCTGCTATTTTAATACAACATTGAGTTAGAAAAAAAATTCACCTTCCCCTTCAACAGAAACTTTGCTGTATGAACAAAAAAAAAAAAAAAAAAACAGCAGAAGGCTGTCATACCTGCCAGCTGCATCCCCATTCAATCTGGACTCCCCGTTTGGAAGAGCATCTGGGATTACAGGAAAAAAGGTGCACCATTAATATATGTAGTACATTGCAGAGCCTGCAAATGTGATCTGATCTCAGACCAGTTTTGCAGGCTCTTTTATAATGGTTTTAAGTTAGAATGTTGGTTGTGGAAGTCTTAAATCAAAGTGAAAGGGTGAGTTTGAACACAGCTGATGTTCTGTTAGCAAACAGATGTCTCACTGTGCTTCTGTTCCTCTGAGGCGAAGGTCTCAGGATCCACCTGCATTCCATCCAAACACACAGACAAATCCCCCACCACGTCTCTGCTGTCTCTCTCTGCACTCAGCGGCAGAGTGCGCACCACCTCACAGACTGACACAAGGGAAGAGCATCATTAGAGAAAGAGTACGAGACAAACGAAGACGCAAGCTAAAGAAGTCCTCCAAAAATCTACCAACCAGTGGTGAAAGAGAATAAGGCTACATAACGGTACTTTATTAAATTAAAAACACTATTTGATTTTTTATATTATTGTTTTTTTTCATGAATAATATTTCACTTATTCCAAATTTGATGCCTGCAACATGTTCCAAAAAAGTTGGGACAGGAGCATGTAAGCCACCATGTTACATCACCTTTCCTTTTAATAACGCTTAAGAATAATGAAGACAGCCATCGATAGTTTTGAAAGCAGATTTTTCCACATTCTTCTGTTATACAAATCTTCAGCTGTGCAATCATACAGGGAGTTCGCTGCCATATTTTGCCCTTCAAAATGAGCAACACATTGTCAGCAGGACAGATCTAGACTGTAGGCAGGCCAGTCTAGCACCTGCACTCTCTGGTTATGCAGCCATGCCGAGGGCATATGTGCAGAACATGGCCTGGTGTTGTCATGTTGAAATGAGCATTGGGGCCCCTGAAAAAGACGTTGTTCACAGACGTGCTGGTTACCCATGCTTGGAGAACATGATGTCCATTACTTCCATAAACAATCGGGACAGGTGACCTGTCAGACAGCGATACACTTTTATACTGTTATTTTTAGAAAAGTTCAAGACCAGAGAGATCGGCAGTATGTCTGGACATTGTTGGCAAATGACTTTCAATGTGCATAGTGCTGCCTTAACTTGCATTTGAGGACCCATTGACAAACAGTGTTTATTGACAACGGTTTGTCACAAGTACTTCCAAGCCAATGTGGCGGTATCTAACACAGAAGCACGGCAGTTATTATTTTATTTTATTTGTTACTGAGTAACAAAAACATGGACACCACATAAGGGCTAAGTACTAGGCCTTTCCTGGATGCTCACTGTATCTCCAAGCATGACTGCATCCCATGTTTAAAACGTTTTTTTTTTAAAAAACAAACAAAAAAAAAAAAAAACACACACAACAATTTATAAGGGTCCTAGATTTAAATTGCCCTGTCACAACTGTATTTGGAAGGTGCTGAAGGAATCAATAACAAAATGAGTATATATTTACAAAAAACAATGAAGTTGACAAGAAAAAAACATTACATATTGTGTCGTAGCAATGTTTTTGTCTAAATACAAGTTAAAGTGGATTGCTTCCTGTTTTTATTTACATTTCATATCCGGTCCCAACCTTGTGTATTTGTGTTGTATCAGACACCATGCACTATATTTAGAATATCTGAGAAGGACGATAACCTGTGGTGAGACCACTATTTTTCATTTATTCAAATAAATAATGGCCCTTGTACTTCAAGGCTATATTTTTCATAGTGGGTGTTTCAAGGTCATGTGGCCAACACGTGTGGTGTTTCTGAAAAGAGCCTTTGTGTTTAATGCAGTAAGCCAGTTCACCTGCCTTTCTCAGTGGCAATGCAGCGAGCATGTCACATACGCACAGCCCACACACACAAAATATTAATCTGTGCTTTAATGTTCAGTGCAAATGAGTATAAAACCCACATGTGAAAAGAAACAGAACTTACTCTTCATGTCATTGGACTTGAGGGTCTCACTGACTTCTAAAGTTGCCATTCCCAACAAAATGTCCGCTTTGAGAGTCTGATGACTCCAGACACGAAAAATTAATTTGCTAAAGGGGGTAACAATCCTAGGGGGGATAAAAAGAAAAACAAAAACAGCACCTCAGCACTTGAGAAAACCCTTCAAGCCTGCATTTTTAAATTTTAAATGGTTCTTTGAAACTTACACTGTGAGTGGCTGCTTCCATTTGGGGCTGTGAGTGTTGGTGCATTTCTCTGTTTTTTTAGACTGGCCATCCACGGCCACTTCCACATACGGACTGGGTCCGAACCAGTTCTTCTTGTTCTCCTTCAGCTTCGCTGACAGGACTGATGAGATAAGACCATAATGTAAACATATAAACACAGACAAAAATGACCTTGAACTGAATGTAGACCAACTGTTAAAGATAAAAATTCAGCAGCAGTAGCTGTTGTGCCTCTAGAAATGCTCACCTATGATCTGTAATTGGGCCTTCATTGTGTAGCCATTAAAAGCAAGTGCTGGGTCTTAGATGAATCTGTGGTAAAGAAGTGGTGAGGAAAAATAAATAAATAAACACATAAATGAATAATAGTAAATGAGGCAAGCTGAATACACAAAAATGAATGAAACACATACATACTGAAGATATGACATTAGGCAAGAATTCACAATTGTTCATAAACATGTTATTATTTTCCATAAGCGCTATTTTCATCACCGTATCTGAGATCAAATGTATGTAAATGCCTCTTGCATCAAACTCAAGACTAAAGACAGATGAACCTGGTCTTAGATCACTAGTAAGAAATCACCTCTCTGAAGACTTAAGACATCGTCTTTATTGTTACGTGTGATGCTTGTACTTAGGGCACTAGGAGCTAATTTAGAGACAGGAAAAGTCTAGAGTAATCCCTGCCAGATTAGCGATGATGCAATCCAAAGTCAGAGGTACACTACGGTTTCTTGACCTTACTCTCTCAGTATGACAACAGAAACGGAGAGGACGGCAAATCCTATAGAGACATTAATGCTTGGGCTGCATAACATACTGGTTACATACTAAAGACAAATCCAGACAACAGGTCTGCTTTATTTTGCACACTCAGTGTTTGTACCACATGTTTAATACTGATTTTGCTGAAGTAACAGCAGCTTCCTCACAGTTCTGATTACATGAAATCTGTACTTTGTGTTTGGCATCAGGTCTTTTGCTGTTGCCTTTCAAGTGGTATATTTAAACAAGCATAATTCACAAATAATGATTTATTAGTCACTTTAATAAAGGAAGAAGAGGCAGCCAGAGAGCACTCTCAACATGCCTGTGATGGCAGATAATGCAGAAAAGTTTCCATTCATTTTAAATTCAATCTACATTGACATAAATCTCAACAACAGTGCTTTTTTTTTTTTTTTCTTTTACATATAATAGCCTGGGCCTTGCTAATGTAGTTCTACATAGAGAGCACAATGCCTTTTAAACTGAAAGGATCTGACAAGGACTAGTCATCAGAGGCCACTAACAAAGTAACGCAAGAGACCTTTGTTACTATTTCTAGAGCTTGACGCAAATAATTGCCAACATGGGTGGACAATATAGCAAAAACATAACATTATGATACTTCAAGACATTTTCACAATACACCATATTCATCTCGGTATTTTGTTTTCTGATTGTGTCAGCCGGAAAAAAAAAATAAAAATACAGTGCCATGCTTAAAAATACACTATGGAAAACTACAAAAAAACAATGATTTTTGCTGCCTGATGTCTGACATGTTTTATGTTTTGTTATGTTTTATAGTTTTGTGATAAAGTTTTGGCTTATAATGTATTTTAATCTATTTATGGCAGAGGGGTACACGCAGAGAGCTGAAAGGCAAAACAGTCCCAGAAGAAAACTTTTTTTTTTTCCAGATTTACTATCATTTCACCATTATGAATGTTACATATAAAACTCAGAAGGCACTGGAGGTTTTGAATAGTAAATAAAACGGCTATATTTGTGTTGTACACACCGCGACACCTGGTTCCTATCACCACCACTGTAAAAAAGCAGTAAGTTTCTCTACAGTGAACCACTCTTGCACCAAACCACTCTGAACGACTGCTTACATCTCAAGGACTGAAAAATTGGTGGGATTCCCCTTTAAGTGCTATGATATCCACGATAATCACACGCAATTTATCTTAATTAACGATAAATATCGTCATTTTGCCCGCTCCTTGCCTACAACAACAGACTGTAAAGTCAACAGTTAGAGACGAGATTGATCTCGTTGTCTGCTAAATAGAAACCAGCATGTATTTTATGCAATTTATGCCAACTAAGTTAAACCTGCAACTGTCAGCGGAAACCGGGAGACACTGTTACGCAGTCAGTGAACTCAAGATGACAACTTAGCTGGCTAACCAAAATAACTTAGCACTAAAGGCGACACAGGGAATATTAACGTACTGTAACAAACATTTGATTTCCAAGCTGGTCAGTTCAAATGTGACCAGTATTAACGTTGGATGTTTTACTGTCTGACAAAACAAAACTAACGCTACCCTGCTGTCACCGGGGCTGTTATAATGCAGGCTACTCGCGTTTCAATGCTAACTAAGCTAACGTAGCTAACCTAGCTAGCTAACGAAGCTGGAGTCATCTTATTCGCCGGCTTCTTTTTCAAATTTCCCTTTCCACCTTAAATGTCACAGCAGTTAAAGCTGCACCATTATAATACGAACAAGAAGCTGGCGAATACGAAGTCGACTTTAGCCTCGTACTAGGCTAGCTAGCTAACTAGCTAGTTAGCGGTGGGACTGATTGACAAGCTCGCTGTGATGCACAGCTTACCTAACACCGGTTCTGCACACCCACATCCCAACAGGTGGTGCATTTTGTCTATAGAATAAGCAATATCGGCTGAATAAGAGGGCTATCTGGCATGCAGATCAATGAGGAACTAGCTAAGCTAGTTAGCTCTTTCCTCGCCACCGCCGTCTCAGTCGTCATTTTCAGACCCGCCGCTGTCAGACTGGGACCCGCTAGCCGACCAGCTAACGATATTAGCAAAACAAGCAGCTTTTCTGCTTATCATTTTTCGCAATCACATAAAATCTTACCGAATGTTGATCAAGGATCTGTGATACTCAATCTCGCCGATTATGAACTACAGGCGGGGGAAACACCCACGTTTCCGTTCGGCTGATGTATTTTGCCATCTTACTTCATAGACCAAAGGTCCTCCGCCGCGGCCTCCATCACTCCGTCATGTGACTCGGTAACAGTGAGGTTGGTGACGGCTCCAAACAAACCCCCCACACACACACACACACACACTCACACACTCAAGAGCTGAGGATCATCACACTCAGCTTACACCCCGCTGCTCAGTAACACAGCCTGCAGGATAAAACACACACACAGGCACTAAGTTACTGCTTTTAATGTGTGACACAGGCTCATGTTGGGCCAGACGTCCAGCACCCTCACTTTGGCTTGTGTTCCTCAAACACCACCAGATAGCAGTGTTGTCTGTGTGTTTAGCCTCTAGGATTTTCTCCAAACGTAAAATTCCAAATTGCACCGAGATTAAGACTATAAGCACCTGTATTTCCTTCTTTTCATTTCATTTTTCAGTGTCTGGAAAAGGGCAGAAGGGTCTATTTAACAGAATACCACACAGAAGCATCAACAAATAAATATCATTTTTTGATATTTTTAAGGGAGACTTGCTTTCAGTTTTCCGAGGAGATCTACAGGGACGTTTTTCTAAACTCAGTCTTAGAAACTGGTTGCATTTTCTGCATTTCATGGTCCACATAGTCCTAAATATATTCAGTGATTTTGAGGTCTGGACTCTGGGGTGGCCAGTTCATTGTTCTGAGAACACCAGCAGCTCCCTTGTTTGATTTGTAACTTTTTCATCTTTTTGTCTTAATTTCCTTTTCTCTGCCTCTTGACAGATACACATCGTTTCAGACTCATAGAGTTGAGCTGTCTCCTCACAGGTGGACTGAAACACTTGTGGATTTTTTCAGATCTGAAGCAAGAGTGGAGCTTGACTTTCTGCTTTCTCTCAAAGACAAAAGCTTTAAGTCCTGTTTATCTGATGATGACAGATTTGGTGGTCTACCAGGCCTTGCATGGTCTCTATATCTTTTATATGTCGCTGTATCTTTTATATCTATATATATATATTTTTTTATTCCTGTTTTTTCAGTTATATCCCCATCACCCCTTCCTTGTGCAAGTCCAACTTTTTTTCTTTTACGATGACATTTAGGCCTGTGGTGGAGCTCAGTTGTTCTCAGTACTGGTCCTGAAGTACCCTTCCCTGCACAGTTAAATGTTTTGCCTCCTCCGACAACTCTGATAACTCAGGGATGGCTTATTAATTTATAATGCATTCATAATAAATGATTCGTTAAATCAAGTGTAATGAAACAGGAAAAAACGCTGAAAAGGGGCAGGGCAGGGTTTCTCCAGGGCCAGGATTCAGACGCACTCGTGGAGCCTCTGCGTTTATGTTTTTTAATTGGACGCTCTAATGTGATTTACAGACGCTATGTGCGTCCTAATGAGGGCGGATCGCATCACAGCGTGAATTACTATTGGACGAGCCGAGCTGCTGGGAGGGGATGCAGTCCAATCAGCGGCGAGGAGGGCGGAGCTTCAGGCCCAGGAAAGTTCCTCAGTAGCAGCAGCGTTAGCTGAGAGGAGCGAGCTCACAGCATCACATACAGCGCTGTACCTCAGTACAACCGGGCTAAAATCTGTTTCAGGTAGCGCAGGAAAGGGCGTCGATTCTGCCTAATTAAATTAATATCTGCTTTTCAGTCCGTTCAATAGCCTGGTTGAAGATGTTGGCCTGCACGGAGATGATCACAATGTGTCTCCAGTCGGCGAAGCGAGAGCATCTGCGCTCCAAGCAACAACAGCAGCTGCAGCAGAACCACGGACTTTCCATTTTCCACGATGTGAGTAGTACATGCACATTTGTTTTATTCGAGTGTTTTTATTCTGCCTTTTGCTTATCATCATTTCTGATATCGGTGATATTGTCAAAAATCGCCACAGACCACCGGTGCCCCCTGGAAAGGTACAGCCTATTCATGGGCAGGTGTAATTATCCCGCAGACTCAATGCTTCGTATGGACTGCACGGATTTAAAGCATAAATGGCATATTAGTTAATGGTAAAATCCAGCTGCAGGCCTGTGTGGTGTAACTTGGGGAAGAGAGAACATAAAACCACTTAGGGTGCCATTTCTTTTTAATTGCAAACGTTTCATAAAGATGCTTCAGGTTTTCTCATATATGGTGTAACTACATATAACAAAAGGAAAGTCTGTGGTGTGGTGTGGTTCTCCCGGTGTTGTTTTAGCGGCAGTGAGTTTGCCTTTAAGACACATCATCTGCCAAAGAAACACTACAAAATGCAACGTAAGTGACACAGAGCAATGCCCAGCACAGCGTAGGAGGTCCTGATGAATGTGACATGTTTTTTGGGTTGCATTTGTCATATTTAGCCCAGTACAGTTGATGCAAAGTGTGTGTATATGTGTCTATATGCATGCATGCTAGAGTGAAATCATTACACAAAGTGGCTGCATTATTACATTAAATATGAAATATGTTTCCGGTTAAACCTCTTTTTGCCTTAGGATGTAGAATGGTACATGGTGGCCATGGCACAGAAGCTCCAGCAGCAGATTGGAGAGAGGTGCAGATGTTCTCTCTGCATGGTTAAATAAGCTCCTATAGAGGGGGTCTGACAACTGCATGGCAGTATGTGTCAGCCTAACAGATTTAGGCAAAAGGGATATGCAGGATGAGCACCTGAACACCACGCTCACGCACACCCATGCGCATGTACTGAAATATATGCTGAAATATAACGGAAATCCTTTTGTCTCTCCCTTATTCTGCAATAAAAGCCTTTTGTCATACTGGGCTATGCTGTCTTCCCAAGTGGGCTTGTTATGGGCTTATAGAGAAGGGATTGCAGTGAAAGTGAGAAAGATGGAAAAGTCAATATTCTCTGCTCTGTCTTCTGCTGCAGGCCAAGATCTTGCTTTAGGGAAGAGTTGAATTTGTTTGATCTTAATAGCAATTAAATGAACCTATCTGATGAGTCACGGTGGTTCCCCAGCTGCAGTAGCTATATGCTTCATGTGGCTGGGAGCAGTGGACAATACTGTATACATTGAGTGCCTTTAAGACCCTTTAGAATACACTCCACTGAAGCACTAGAACCACTATACCTATATCTGTATGTATTATACATGTCGATAATTTATATAAAAACAACATATATTTATTTATGTATTCAGAATTATTTATGTATTCAGAATATGTTTGGAATATATCTTGATAAGGCACATAAGAAAAAAACTCTGCTGCTATGATGCTTACTTAATTCACACTGTTCCTCGCTTTTACTGATTGGCTATTTTATTAATATCATTCTTCTCTTAATATGTAGTCCTAATTTACTTGCAAACAGATCTTGTTCCATTAACTTCCATTCATAGATAAAAATGTTTTATCTTGCCAGTTTGGAGATATAAGGTTTTGTCCCAACAGTGACAGTATATGACATTAGAATAATACAAATATGCATTTTGTGGTGGCTAAATGTGTGTGAGTGTGTTGTCTTAACCATTTTTAAAGCTGTTCAGTATCTACAGCTACTATCCAATGTCTAGTTTATCTAATCAATCCTTCACTAAATTAAATCATGTGATGGAATTTAACAAATCAATACAAAACCCCATACAAAAAGTCCAAGCTTGTGTTCCTCTAACTGTATTCTTCTAGCCAGCATAATAATTACTTTTTCAAACCAAAAAATATGATGTTTTAAGGCATTTTTAATTTATATTTGCCTTTATCCTAATGTTTTGTAGTGTTTTACAGACATCTGTAGTTTTTACTAATCTGTGAGCTCAGTTAAAAATGCGTAAAGTAGTCTTTAAAAAGTTATTTGACTGTTTATGACTTATCTGGGCAGCCTTGTTGTCTCCCCTGCAACAGCACATGAGGACAAGCTCAGATCATAACAAGTAATTTCTTATTTATACTACTGTCTTCAGTAGATGGAATTATACATGACGATATTTAATAATGCAGAGAGTCTATCCGCCATCCTCCCCTATCATTTGCTGTACCCCATTTCCGTTACGAACCTCACATTTATGCACCTGCTCCCCAGCAAATCCCAGCCAAATTAAGATTTCACATGGACTGTCTAATCGGAATTATACACGGAAAATCGATTTCATGTTTCTCCCCGAGTGCCGGGCGACCCATTTGGAGAGAAATGAAGAACACGACCTGCTAATAAAAAAAAAAAAAGAATTAAATTAGACAAACAGTTGCTTATTCCTCAATAACTGCAGGGCTAAAGCTTTAAGAAGGTGGCGGTGAGAGTTGGTGCTTATTGCTTTCCGTGGAGGACGGAGGTTTTGTTTGTGGGAGTTATTACTTTGAGCACTCCTGCGCTCTTTGAGGCTGGTAATCATCGGCTCCTTCTGGGTCCATATTTTCAAATCTGTAAAGCCGGTTGACAGTAAGAGAGAACTGGAGAGCTGCTTAAGATCTCACGGCCCTTGTTAGAAGAAGTACTTGTTTAATGGTAATGAAATATTGGCGCTTGGGGGGGAGAGACTTTTGGATTAACTAATGCTCTTTGTCCTAATAAGCCCCAGTTTATCTGATCCTTTGCTACATGAGTCTCTCTCTCTCTCTCTCTCTCTCTCTCTCTCTCTCTCTCTCTCTCTCTCTCTCTGAGGAAAGGAGTCAGTGGGACCTGGGTCTCCCCACTGTCTCAACACCTGCCAGAGAGCTATCAGAGGCAATATCTCTCTCTAGGAAGCTCACAATGACCTTTAAGACAAATTGGTAATGATGTATTATTCTGCACTTAGCTGCTAACATTCGGTTACTGCCAACTAGAGATGGGATGATATGAAAATTTCCTATTGTGATAAATGAAAACAGTTGTGATAAAATGATAACACTGGTAACAAAATGGTAACAGTTATGTTAGTAATTGAATAATCTACACATTATTTTGCCGATTTTTCACTGTTTGTATAATATCTCTCATATTTCCAAATCAATTGTTGTTTACATAAACATGAAATTTTCACCAGATAAATCAGCAGGTTATAACTAAACATGTTTCCCGATGCATATGTTAAAGTGTGCTGTTTCCTTCTGCTGTGACTTTTTAAAAAGATATTAATCGTGCATTCTTACTGGAATTATTACAGTTGGGAATGACAAGATTATCATTGAATTTTACATTTGTAAGCAAAACTTTGGGCGCCCCTGTTTAAATGATGTGTTTTGTTGAAGCAAGACAGTGATAAATGAGTTAACACATCCTTTTACAGAGAACACACTTCTACTCATATATTTAAAATGTGCTGAAAGTGGCATATTTAAGTGTGTTGTCTGTAGAGGATTTATTTGTACTTAGAAAATCAACAAAATGTGATTATGTTACCCTCTCAGTACTTTAATTAAGTAAAGCATATTAATAGATTTAGAAAAAGTCAATGACTAGATTTCAAACACGTCAGTTTCGTTTGCCTAGCTTTAGGAGTGTTATACACCTGTATACTGGGTATATCAGTAATCTCCCATCCCACTGAACACAGATGTGCTGGGCAGTACGGATAATATTCTTTATTTTTTTCCAAATATATCACAGTGTCACAGTATTAGATGATATTTAAGTTTGGATTAGTAGAGTTAAAGAACTCATGTTAATTGTGGATTGCTATCCTGTGCTTGAAGGGTCTTACACAGTGTGTTTTGTTCTGTTCTGCTTGCCTTAAAATTACACCAAAGTACAGTATTGTAAACGTTAACCAGACAGAAACCAAATTTCCATAAAGGCAAAGTACTGTTCATTTAGTTATTTATGTAGTATGTTATGTATATTGTGATGTATTATGTATTTTGGTATGTATACAGTTCTTTCAAAGCAGTCTATTGCATTCTGTCTCACTCTACTATGACATGAATTGCATTGAAGTTTTTGTCAACTGTCGGTGCTTCTAAAACTAAAAATCAATATTGTTGCATTACCCTAATACTGGTGTGCTGATGTAGGTGATAGATGATCACCCAGCACTATATTTTGGCATGCACAGAGAACACACACAGAAGGAAGTTAATGGACAACAAGCAGGATCTTTCAGCTTGTTTGAGATTATGTGTGTGGGTCAGTTTCCTCCTTATTAGTGGGAGGCAGTAACTCAGTTTTAATAGTCCATTTAAGGTGATGTCTGAAGGCCACAGTGATACACACTGAAGGTTTAGCACAGAGTCTATTTGGATGTAAGGATATCTGAATGGTAAATCTGAGTCATTGCTGCTATATCAGTATCAGGAACCTGAGTCATTGTTGTTTTGTCCATTAGCGTTTAACCAAGCTAATGGATAAAATAGTGCAGTTCTTATGTTTCTGAATCTGTGTAATTTAGTAGGTGTGCGTGGCTGTTTATTGCTGTGCTTGGTGTACTCTGTCCTGCGTCTCTGCAGTTGGCCGATATACAGTCACACACGGAGATGTATTAGCAGGGTACATATAGGATAATCACCCGGCAGCTGAGTCCTGGGCTAGAGGCACCGTCTGTCCTTGAGAGTGTGGCTATCGCTTTCCCCAGCCGTGGGGAGCATCAGAATGTGTGATTGCGTAAGAATGTGTGCGCATGTGTGCGAGCTCATGTGTCTTTTGTAGATGTTCATGTGATTTGGGGTCTTTTGATGAAGGACAGCTGCATTGTTTTGTCTCAAACAAAGAGCTCATTTGGCAAAAATAGAAGTACAAGAGATGGAAAATGTTTTGGCACAGGGTTGGATGAGTTCGCTCTATCACAGTTATGTGATGCAACTCAGTGTTAATAAGGGCTGCCAAGCGAACATGTTAAAGTTAACAAAGCTAACATGTAAAAGGGGAATTCCACCAATTTTTTCAAAATGTCTGCATAATTCAATCACAGAGATGTAAACAAAGTCGTTTAGAGTGTTTTAATGCCTTATGCTTCGTTCTGCAGATACTTACTGACTTGAATTTCTTTACAGTGGTGATGATAGAAACCAAGGGTGGTGATGTCTGTATCGCAAATATGGACATTTTACTTACTATCCAAAACCACCAGTGAACCTACACACGTCTCTTGAGATTTTGTATGTGATGTTGAAAATGGTAAAATGGTAGTGCTAAATCAGAAAAAGTGTTTTCTTTGAGTTCTGTTTGCTTTTCAACGTCCTGCATGTGCCGCTCCGCATTAATAGATTTCAAAAAATAGGTTTAAGGTCAAAACACGATTTCAAGACTAGTGTAAAACAATGCATCAGGCATCAGGAAGCATATTAATAACCATTGTATGTTGTTATGATATTATCTGATATTCTTGTTCAAATACAGCCCTTTTTAAATGGCTTTTAAAGCAGTACTATCAGCACCTTCAGCAGACTAAGCTGGACAGTGCTCACCAGCCCTCAACAGCCCTCAAAAGCTCTCACCTACAACAAGAATCCACAAGCTGTATGAACAACAGTGAGAGGCTGCAATCATGGAGGAGTTAGAACCGTTAGAACTCTGATATGTACACATATATACACATTGGTAGGAGCATGCATTGGAACATTGCTGTCACTGGACATCGGTAATGAAAATTGGAAAATTCATGTACAGGAATTACTTAAAATAAAAAATGTATTCTGATGAAGCTTGTTTTGTCCACTCATATAGGCACAAAAAAACGCTCTGCTTTTTACATCAAAGTTGTAAAAGTTGATAATAAGACAAATGTGATCAAACCCTATTAACTAAACAAGATAATGCAGTTAATCATGATAAATTATTCTAATTATTTGACAGCACTAACTATCACTTGACATTTATTAAAACAAGCTGGGCAATTGTGTTAAAAGTGCAGATTCTAAACTTTCAACATTGTGTTCATAAGAAGAAGTGGAGATATTATGATATAAAAAATTGTCTTCTTTTGCATTTTTTACACATGGTTGTCATTTCTTGACAGCAAAACAATCAGAAGAGCACCTTTGAAGCTCAAAGCAGAATGAAAATGAAATGTAAACATAATTTATTGCAAAACTAGATAAATATGCAATTATGTAATCGCATGTAGACAGGATAGTCCACAAAACATACACACAGCGCTGTATGCACATGTGGTCATCTCTGTTGTTCACCATGAATGTTCCAAGCCGTGCTCTGAATTGTGTTCAGGTAAGACTCACTGTGAAAAACTGACTGTCTGCTTTCTCTTTTTCTCTTTTTCCCCAGATTTTCCGGCGTGCAGACAAAAATGGTAGGTCTAATATATTTTTTTTTGTAATAAAAAAAAGCTTTTCATTTCTTAGAATGCAACAGAATTACTTGGACTTCCAAACATTTCAGCTGCCTCGCCTTTAAAGTTTGTTTATTTCACCGTCAGTCACACAGCAGTTTGTAAAAGTTCCCCTGTTGGCCTTGTTCAGATTCAAAAGAATGAAAGGAGGAAAGCAAGAGTGTGCCTTTTTAATCCATAATGGATTTTGGTCCCTTTTCATGTTCTCTCTTGTTCTCTTCTGGTTTGCTTAGCCACCATGAGCGGGCGATTTGCATATTATTTTTCATAGACGGGCTGATTCACAGCTTAAAAGCATCTCATGGGGTGCACACGAATATCAGTGCCTGCGTTAAACAGTTTGATTAATTAACTAAGTCATTAACCAATAAACAACAGTGTTCAGTGCTGTTTACAGGCATTTGAATATTCTTTTTTGGGAATTTCAGCAAAAATACAGCAAAGCCATCAGAGATTATCATGATCTAGAAACGACCTACTTTGCTAGCGTGCTTTACAAAGACAACAAAGGGAAAGCTGTGTCGTGCATGTGCGAATGGCTGCTTGGGTAATTATAGGCACGACAGTGTAGACTAATCATCATGCATGATACAGTAAATGAGTCGGAAAAATGTTTTGAGAAAACATCCTCCTGTGTAGCTCTTTATCACATGCGGTGCGCAAGAACATTAGACAACATTTGGTTTTAGCCCTTCAAACGCATACCACACACTTGGTTGGTATGGTTCTTTAAGGAGTAAAGAAAATGGTTCTGAATAGAACCATGAACACTCAAAGAACCATTTGCATTATGAAATAGTTCCTCAGATTGATGGAGAATATGCTGTAGATGGTTCTATATAAACTGTTTTGAAAAGGGTTCTATGTAGCACAAAAAAAGGGTTCTTCTATTGTTACGATGTCAAGCTTGTAATAATAGAAGAACCCTTTTTGGTGCTATATAGAACCCTTTTCAAAAAAGGTTCTACGAAGTATCATCTACAGCACACTCTCCGTCTATGTGTAGAGCTATTTCACAGCGTGACGCAAAAATCACTGTTGTTTTTTTTATGTTATTTCTCGATAACACACTCCCTCTCGTGTTTTATTGCTTAATTAACTTCATATTGATAATAATAATAATAATAATAATAATAGTAATAATCTTTATTTATGTACTTTTTATACTGGTGGCAACTTAAAGTGCTTTACAGACAGGTGAAAACAACTGAAAACATCAGCGCTGTGTTGAGCTTTCGAAGCGCAGATGTTTCGAAGCACTGCTTCGAAGTGTGGTTCAAGTGCAAACGTCACATGATCATAGATAGACGAGGCTTCAGGACGCATCAGTGAGCCACTGAAACCTGGAGCCTCAACCTGTGATCACCCAAAAATTCCCAGATTGCTTAAAAGTGGTTCAAGTGCAGCCCAGTTTGAGGGTTTTTGTGACAGGAGAGATAGCAACAGTAAACACAGGCCAGCGTCAGTTTCCTGTGAAGGCATTGTATCAGTTCTGGGGAGATGATAAGGAATAAAAGCAGTTGTCTTAGCCCTAGCATAGCAGAAACAAAAAATGATAAGCAAAAATGAAATAAAATGATGAAAAATCATGATATTGATATCATGTATTCCCAACCAAACGTCCAGTTACATAAACACGGTCACAGAGTCTAACATGTTTAGATTTTCAATTGCAACCTTACAATCATAAGTGCTGTCCACCACAAATAGCTTACTAATTGATGATTGTTAATAATTATAGTTGTTACCTTTAACAGTTATTGTCATACACCTGAAATAAGGACACTCCTTCTTACTAATTTTTATTCACTTTAATAATTTGTAGTCATCAGTAGAAAAAGAAGATGGAAAGAGGAAACAGATGACCAGTAGATGTCTGTAGAAGGATTGGTGTCAAATGTTTTGTAACATTGAACCATAATCACAATTGATTCAAACACTTCCGTGTTACACGAGGCTTCGTTTCACCAGAACGTAGGCAGGCAACGGAACAATCAAGGCAAAGAGCTACTTTGACAAAACTACTTTAGAGTTTGGAGTAAGAAGAAAACATAAACATAAGGCTCAGAGCACTTTACAGAGTGAGAACAAAAACAGAGTTTACATTAGAGGTGGGTGATCTAAATATAACAAAAATATACCATGATCAAGATACACAATATCACAATTTTTTTTGAGATTTCATAAATTGGAACAGACAAAAAAGAACCAGAATGTTTAAAAAATATTATTTAAAACTCAGTGTACAATGAACTGTATTCAACATTTCACATCCGGCACTGCGCAAAATCCAACGAAACAGGACTAATTGTGCTCTCTTTGTGGTGAAACATGCAGTTAGTCAGTGTACTAGATGTACTAGAGATATCCATGATATTGCCAGAAGAGCATATTGTGACATGTTGTGATATATTAGTAGTTGTACAACAGTTAGTTCCGGCCACGCAAGCTGATTGGTTGAGAAGCGTTCTAACGGTGCTGTTATTTTGCGATAGCATCACGTTTTTTTTTTTACAAACACTGCATCACTCCGCTAAGACGGCGTTGCTAAGCAAT